>CALYLW010001706.1:0-101705 GCA_944989445.1 Ampullaceana balthica | reverse complement strand
AATTTGGGGCGTCTCGCTATGATTCAGGGAAGTACATAGAATTCATAGCTGGCTTCATTCATTTTCTTATTAGATAAGAGGAACTAACATATGTAATATGCTGTTATTATGTTTAACTTTGTATTCTTACCTAAACAGTTACAGGTACTTACTAATCAATTTACTAGAACGTTTAAAAGGAATTTTAAGTTGACTTTTAGGTAAGAAAATATACTGTTGCGAATTCAACACTGAGATAATTTTTCATCAGCAGGCATAAAGTTAGAGCAACAACTATGAAAAGATTACTATGATTCACTTCTAAAAGAATTACCAAAGTGCTGTCATGGAAGATAGGGAGAAAGAGTCTACTATTCTATATGTTATCTAAACATATTTTAAAAAGTATTTTTAATTTCCTAACATTTTCATGTTAATACCTCTAAAGTTAATAACAAAATTAAAAACGAAAATCTGGATTATTTAAAACAACAACTTATTTCTTTGCGTCTTGTTTTGATTAAGAAACGTATGGTTTTAAAACCGATATATATAAACAGAGAGAGGTTAGAGAAATACTATACGATAACGTTATCCGAGCTTTTATGCCCTAAATGATAAAATAAATCATTTTTCGATGCGTCCAGCAATGTAACTGACAATTTTCAATGAATAGCTATAAAAAATAAAAGTCCTTCTTTCGGGGTCACAAAGAAAAAGTGTGTGTGTGTGTGTGTGGAGGGGGGGGGGAAGGTTGGGCAACACATACACATTTCTTAAAACGCATTGAAGGAAAAAGGGGAGAAACTATTATTTTATCTTATCTATTTCAGACGCTCCATTTAGACAGAAGATTATTTCTTCCTTCAATTATCCACGGCCTTTGTCTTTTTAGAAGAGTTTAAATTTTGATAGAGTGTTCATTTTCCTGGATTGATCAGGCAACCCATACCACGTCCGAATTCCAGACGGGAAAGACGGTAAAACGAGTCTATCCGAGTGTTGTATTAGATTATCTTTGTGTTGTATTTCCAAGTTAGAATTAATTGCCTTATGCGCTTTGCTGGTTGTTCTTATATTCTTTAGTATTTCTAGATTTAATGATGTAACTAATAGTGTTATTCTGTTACGCAGTGACTGTCATAAATCTGGCAGCTCTTTTAATTTTTGTCTAGTTTATCAGTTTTCTTTGATGAGTGGATCCATACATAATATTATAGAACACATTCAAACCCATATGTCAACGAAACTTGTGAATTGAATATTGACTAAAGATAACATACATGTATGTTGTATATTAATAACTTTAAAAAAAAATATAGCAAGAACTTAGCAGTTACCTCCAAAGTGGTTACATAAAAAAAGTTATTTATAAAGACAACAAACAAATTATTCCTTTATTAGGTCTAAGAAAATTAATCTCACAGGAAAAGCCCCACTAAAAGACCAAAATAATGAAACCTATGCAGATAATTAGACCTAACAAAGCTAACATCCTCATTATTTTGTATTTTCCTCAACACTTACTTCGAATCAGCACTTTCAGCGATAGGTGACATGAATCTCCAAATAAACTTTAAAATAGAAAAAAAGGTATATATAAACTCTTAAGAAACAAACAAACAAACAAAATTTCAAATCTGAATGAATTGTCAACTAGGTTACACAAAGAACTCAACAATAAGCTGTCCTAAATCATTGAAGTATACTCTTCCGTGCATCTCTAAACCCGGGTAAGGTAAGAAACAAGAAAATGTTACCACTCTATTTAAAAAAAGGAGATAAACCTGTTTCACTAACGCGCAATACTTGTAAATTACCAGCTTTTATAGTCACCAAGACAAGCATAATGTCCCCTGCCCTCATAAACATGGCCTAATGAAAAACAGAGCCCGTGAAACCCACTGAACTGTTCTAATAGTTGACTTGAGAAAGGATTAGATAATTATAATCAAATAGATACAATAATGCTAGACGTGTCAAACTATTCAATCTGGCAAGGCTGAAATCAAAGACGAAGATACGTGAAACAGTCATTAGGGACATGCTTTTTGCGGATGATGCTGCCATGGCTACCCACAATGAAGCAGATTTGCAAAGTCTAATGGACCGCTTTGCCAAGGCCGCACAGTGACTTCGGCCTAACCATCAGCCTCAAAAAGACTAACGTGATGGCCCAGGATGCTGATCCATCAATGGTTGCCAACTTGAGGCCGTGGATCACTTTACATACCTTGGCTCCAATGTCACCAACAACATGTCCCTTGATTCCGACCTAGACATAAGGATCGGCGAGGCCTTCACAACTCTGGCCAGGCTCTCAAAAAGATTCTGGAACAACAAAAAGCTGACCATCAGAACCAAAATTGCTGTGTACCGAGCATGTGTGCTAAGCACCCTCCTTTATGCCAGTGAATCCTGGACCCTATACTCCAGGCAAGAAAGGAAATTGAGTGCTTTCCACATGCGCTGTCTCCGGCGCATCCTGGGAATCGCCTGGCAGGACCATGTCACCAACAATGAGGTGCTACAACAGGCAAATATACAAAGTATGACATTTCGTCTCCGCCAGCGTCGGCTCAGATGGTTGGGACATGTTGGCAGATTGGAGGATGGCAGAATCCCAAAGGACACCCTCTACTCTGAGCTAGCCAAAGGAAAGAGGACTACAGGCCGGCCTCACCTCCGTTTCAAAGATGTCTGCAAAAGGGACCTCAAAGCTATTTGCATCGACATAAATGGCTGGGACGAACTCGCTGTGGACAGACACAGATGGAGACAGGCGTTGATTGCCGAGCTAGAAGCAGGAGAAAAAGACTTGCGGCAGGTCGCAGACGCGGATCACCAAAAGAGGAAAAGGAGAACTAATCAGACAACCACAGGTGCTGCCTTCCAGTGCCAGAAGTGCGGCAAAGGCTGTCATGCGCGAGTGGGCTTGTACAGCCACAACAGAAGCTGCGGGGCCATGCGCGAGGATCCCACAGGAGCACAGAAACTTCCGTCGTCTCACGAGACATAAGGAAAGCCAACCGAGACGTGTCAAAAGCGTTCGATAAAGTTAACAATACTAATTAAAATTTTTATATTAACAAACTTTAAATATGTAGCATATCTGGTCACTCTCACCAGTAGATTCAAGATTCTCTAATAGCCAGCGAAAAAATGTAATAATTACCGGATATAAATGTGCAATATCGAATGTTATAGGCCTTTAATATGTTTAGAAAACATAGCACATCTATTATATACCAATTATAATCATATCATGAATGCAAGAGATACCAGCGCAATAAATATGTAATGTTAAAGAACTATTTTTAAATGGAAAAAAAAACATCGATAAATACTAAATTAAATATAAAATTAGCAAAATAAAGGCTAGCCATTTATGTAAATGTAAGTAAGAAAATGTAAAAAGATATAATTCTAACACGCTTATAGACATTTTGATTTAATTTTGTTAATTAAAATGGGTAAATATCCATATATGAAATACACGGGTCAAATATGACTTATAAAACAAGTAAGTTATCACATTTCAAAGTTATGGTCATTGATCAAGTAAAACAAAAGAAGATATTACGCAAGAACAATCTTAAAAAACCGCAACTTCTATTCATATATAAAATTAGTGCCCTTTATGAGCAAGTTCCTATAGATATTGAAATTCTTTAAATAAAAATCAATACATTTACTTTCTATCAGTACACTTATGTTTCCCGCTATGTAAAATTGAAGTATTCTATAATTTTAACGACCATTTCGTATATTAGATCATTTTTATGATAACCCTTGCCTAAAGTTGCGATTCTTAATGAAATCTTTAAAAAAAACTTCAATGATATAGCTTGCTACTAAACTACACCATTAAAAAAAATACTACTTTGATACTTTTAATTTTATATGCAAAATCTCAAGAAATTATCAGATAATTTTTCTCAATAGACTTAAAATATAAGTTAAATTTGCACACCTTTTGATGCATTGGTGCAGTAATTTGGTTTTCCCTGCTTTCTAAAATTGGTAGCGCCAGGACAGACTGACTGACTTGCGTGACAATTGCAAATTATATCGTTTTATATTTATTCTTAAAAATAATTCTGAAAAAGAACCAAATGATGTGAAATTTATAGTACGCCAAATCATCGCGCCTAATAAATTATATATTTATATATGTAATTCACCAAAGCGAGTATGTGCAAATGAGCATGGCGAATGACCCTCGCTGGGGTCAAATTATAATCACAGTTAACGGTTGGCAAGCAAAGGTAGTGGAGGGGTAGGTCATGTCTTGAGACCAGCAATGCTTTTTGCGTTCAGTTTCGTTGTTCCTTCACAGAGTACATATATTTCGCAGTGTATTGGTTATTACATCCGCCTGACATGTGGAAGGTCTCAGGTTCAAGCGCCAGCGGCAAAATTTAATTAAACAACCCCGTAAAAACAAAGTTTTTGACTATAAATCCCTTATATGTGAGACATAACTAAAAGTATTGATCATGTTAAAACGTGACAAAAATTTACAGACTGAAATTGCATTAACTCCCATCTGTTGTAAAACGGAGGGGGGCAGGAGGGGAAAGGTCTGGTCACCGATCGCTGGACAGAGCTCAGTGTGACACGTAAAATGTAAACAAAAGCGCGCGGTACATATTTTTATATAGAGATAAACTAAAAATTAAAAATGCATTAATTTAATTAAGGTACGTTGGATCGATCTGAAATTTTGACACAATGCTTTAATATGTGACACAAGTCTATGTGCAAAATTTCAGCTCGATAGCATCACGGGAAGTGTGACAATTTTTACTTTTGTTTTTCTGCCCGCCCGCAAACGACAAAGATGAAGAGGAGACAAGATTTCGAAGTTAATATAAGGGATTTTAAAAAAAGTATTTTTAAAAATGTTTATGCTTGTGCCCGTTCTTTTCCCCCTTTCTTAGCGAAAATAAATACTGCTTCGCATGCATTTCACGGAAAGAAAGCTTCGTTCAATGTTATATCAATTTCTTCATCAGGTAACTGTCTATTTCTATCCGTCGCATATTTCTGGGAAAAGATCATAGACGAAGTTGTTGCTCTCCAACTTGGCAACATGGCTGTAATATTTGTTTCTCAAAATTGGGATAACTTCGCTGACGTGCTCTCTGTTGTTCTCAGTGACGGGAATTTAGTCATACACTCTACTCAACAATACGCTCAGTACATGAATACTTCAGGAGTATATGGTGGCAAAGCAGAAATTGTCGCGATGTCCGAAATACTTCCCAAAAATGCTTCGGCGGTTCCCCCGACTTTCACTCGCGTTGTTCGCATTTGTTCGTGCTACTGTTTGTGTCCTTTTCTTTGCACTATCTATGAGTAAATCTGCGGCGTATACTACACCACGGGTCGTATCTAGTATGTTTTAATATAATTAATGCTTAACCACTTTATTACATTAAATAAATCGAAATATTTTGTTTTTGTTTGTTGGTTAAATGCTTCTTTCCGTGTATAAGAGCAATATGTCGCTGGACAGTTAATCGATTGTTGTTTTTTTAAGCTACTTTTTTGCTCGCACGCAGCTTTGCAAACATCGACAACTAGAGCCGCTAGACTCCTAAGGAAGCCCGCATAGATATAATATGTATAAATTCTGAGAGCCCACCATCTGCTCAATCTTCTTACACACATATGGACACATGGACATTACGATAATTCTACATTGTTACTCCCCTCCCTCCTTCGGCCCCCCCTCTCTCTCTCTCTCGGCACCTAATGGCACACTCTCTGCAAGCCCTTGAAACATAATTTTATTACATAACAAATGTATTTGATTCCTGTCTTAATTTTCTTACTACGTAGTTTGATATATATCAGTCTGTCTATATGTATATATATATATACACTGTTAATATAGGTAAATAGCTTTTGATTATAACATCTTTAAAACCGGTTATTTAAATGTTTGTTGTATCAAAGTTTATGAAGATCTTGAATGTTATTTGTGTTTTATACGCATTAATGTCTTTGTGTTAATTAGTTTGTGTTCCAAGTAGTGGGATTCACTGAGACAGTTATGAAGGTTAATTTTAATAAATGATATGCACTTAAATAAATGAGAGGCAACACCCCTTCAATAGACACTTACATTGCTAATACACTAAAAGAAATAACTTTCTTTTGACCTTATCTAAACATAATCTGATAAGGGAATTTTGAAGGAAAAAAACCACAAACTATCTTCATTTAATAGTTTGTAAGGCAAGAGTATTCAGTTAAACCCTCTAGGCACTATATACGGCCAGGAGGTTAGAATGGCTTTCTAAAACAGAGTTACAATTAGCTTTTTAACGTATACAGCATGCGGAAAAAAGTAAAAATTTTATAAATCTCTGTGAACTTGTAAACTTGCTACCCTTCAATAGTGTTACCGGCTAATACACCTAAACTTGAAACCTTGCTAGGCATCAATAGTTTAACCGGCTACTACACTTCAACTTGAAACCTTGCTACCCGTCAATAGTTTAACCGCCTACTACACTTCAACTTGTAACCTTGCTACCCTTCAATAGTTTAACCGGCTACTACACTTCAACTTGTAACCTTGCTACCCTTCAATAGTTTAACCGGCTACTACACCTCAACTTGAAACCTTGCTACCCTTCAATGGTTTAACCGGCTACGACACCTCAACTTGAAACCTTGCTACCTTCAATAGTTTAACCGGCTACTACACTTCAACTTGTAACCTTGCTACCCTTCAATAGTTTAACCGGCTACTACACCTCAACTTGAAACCTTGCTACCTTCAATAGTTTAACCGGCTACTACACTTCAACTTGTAACCTTGCTACCCTTCAATAGTTTAACCGGCTACTACACCTCAACTTGAAACCTTGCTACCTTCAATAGTTTAACCGGCTACTACACTTCAACTTGTAACCTTGCTACCCTTCAATAGTTTAACCGGCTACTACACCTCAACTTGAAACCTTGCTACCCTTCAATGGTTTAACCGGCTACGACACCTCAACTTGAAACCTTGCTACCTTCAATAGTTTAACCGGCTACTACACTTCAACTTGTAACCTTGCTACCCTTCAATAGTTTAACCGGCTACGACACCTCAACTTGAAACCTTGCTACCTTCAATAGTTTAACCGGCTACTACACCTCAACTTGAAACCTTGCTACCCTTCAATAGTATTACCGGCTACTACACCTCAACTTGAAACCTTGCTACCTTCAATAGTTTAACCGGCTACGACACCTCAACTTGAAACCTTGCTACCTTCAATAGTTTAACCGGCTACTACACCTCAACTTGAAACCTTGCTACCCTTCAATAGCTTAACCGGCTACGACACCTCAACTTGCAACCTTGCTACCTTCAATAGTTTAACCGGCTACGACACCTCAACTTGAAACCTTGCTACCCTTCAATAGTTTAACCGGCTACTACACCTCAACTTGAAACCTTGCTACCCTTCAATAGTATTACCGGCTACTACACCTCAACTTGAAACCTTGCTACCTTCAATAGTTTAACCGGCTACGACACCTCAACTTGAAACCTTGCTACCCTTCAATAGTATTACCCGTTATGACACCTCAACTTGGTCACGTTATGTCATAATAAACGACTCTCAAATTAAAGACGTTATTCTGTCATTCTTTAATATTAGGGCTATTTTCAATCTTTTATTGTTATAAATTGTAACGTTTATTGTGAGATTAATATTAACCGTTTTCCTGTAAGTGATGCCGAATTTTAAAAACTCTTGTCCTTTTTGTGCTTTTTTTCTATCGCTTGTAGAACTGATAACAACAGTTACAATAATCCCTGCTCACCTATATCTTCTTTGTTAATATTTGCCATTATTAGATCAGCACCCAGTCATTGTAACAAAAAATGTTATCGTCTAAAAAAGCCACTAATAAAAAGAAAAAGAGGAGGCAAAGGGTTACCGATGCAAAATATCTCGTTCCTATTTCCTCGAATAGCTGGATATATTTTTTTAAAATTGAGAACCCTCGTAAGTAACCGTTTTTATCGGCTTCTTGTAAATTCTGAGTGGTGTTAACATTAGATAAGAATATATGACCTACAAGTTCTACAAAGGCAAATTTAATAGAAAAAAAAACACGAAGAAGAATGAGAACTTAGTTTGAGTTATTTTGGCATAATATATATATATATATTTTCAACTTATTTCTTTTCAGGATTTGTGTATTTACCTTCAAAATTTGAAAGAAGATAAATAATAATACCTATGTGCTTGAAACGAAAATAGAGCATTTTAATATTCATGGAGTTAAACTTTATTATCATTGTAATATTTTTATTTAATCAAGTAAAGTAAATTAATAACATATAATTATTGTTAAAGATCAACTTTAGTTTGCCTCGACTCGACGGCAGTTGGACAGCCTTCGCCTTATATGTTTTTAAAGACTTATACATTAGAATATATATTATTATTAAAAAATATTCAATTTCATTAAAAGGATTAAAAATCCGTGATTAGAGTAATCCGATAGTTGGTAAGTAATAATCCACAATACAATATACTTTACTGCTTAAAAACATGTGTTAATTGAAAAATAGTTTAATATTTTATTTATGCATTTTTTTATGATGCTCTACGATTTTTCAACAGATCCAACTCTATATTTCTTTTTTTTTCTGATGTCATCCGAAAGAAATGGTTAAAGAACTTCACTGACCAGCGGCTAACATTTTCTTAGGGTCGTGATTCTGACAAACTGCTTTGCTATGTGCTTAAAACAAGAAGGAACACATTTTATCCATGAAACACTTCTTCTGCCACACAACGTTAAAACACAGAAACTGTACAAGAAGTTGATGGTTAAGGAAATTCTTACTGAAAACAAGCAACGTTATGAAATTACATTGGAGTTCAAAATTATTCTTTAAAACATGTAAAAACAATGGCACATATATATGACTTAGAATGGTGCAAATGAAGTATTAACAGAACGAACCGTTTTTGAAAAATATATGTAAAATATTATTATATGAAAAAAATGTCCTATTATATTTTATTTACAACCATAAAATGCATATGTCTCTTTAAAATATGCTATGGAGATAATGAACATTCAAAAACTGAATCATTAACACCTGAGTTAAAAAATACTAATGAAACAACTACTGAAACAGCAATTATTGAACCAATAACTACCGAATCAGTAAGTAATGGACCAACAACTGCTGAACCAACAACTGATCCAACAATAACTGAATTAAAAACAACTAAACCATCAACTGCTGAACCAACAACAACTGAACCAACAACTAAACCAACAACTGCTGAACCAACAACTGATCCAACAATAACTGAATTAAAAACAACTGAACCAACAACTGCTGAATCAACAACAACTGAACCAAAAACTGAACCAAAAACTGAACCAACAACTGATCCAACAATAACTGAATTAAAAACAACTGAACCAACAACTGCTGAACCAACAACAACTGAAACAACAACTGAACCAACTACTGCTGAACCAACAACAAATGAACCAACAAAAACTGAACCAACAACTGCTGAACCAACAACTGCTGAACCAGCAACCCCTGAACCAACATCTGCTGAACCAACAACTGTTGAACCAACAACTGAACCAACAATAACTGAACCAACAATAACTGAACCAACATCTGCTGAACCAACAACTGCTGAACCAACAACTGTTGAACCAACAACTGAACCAACAATAACTGAACCAACAACTGCTGAACCAACAACAACTGAACCAACAACTAAACCAACAACTGTTGAACCAACAACTGAACCAACAATAACTGAACCAACAATAACTGAACCAACAACTGTTGAACCCACAACTGAACCAACAATAACTGAACCAACAACTGTTGAACCAACAACTGAACCAACAATAACTGAACCAACAACTCTTGAACAAACAACTGAATCAACAACAACGGAACCAACAACTGAACCAATAAGTGTTGAACCAACAACTGAATCAACAACAACTGAACCAACAACTGAACCAGCAATAACTGAACCAACAACAACTGAACCAACAATAACTGAACCAACAATAACTGAACCAACAACTGAACCAACAATAACTGAACCAACAACAACTGAACCAACAATAACTGAGCCAACAATAACTGAACCAACAACTGAACCAACAATAACTGAACCAACAACTGAACCAACAATAACTGAACCAACAACAACTGAACCAAGAACTGATCCAACAATAACTGAACTAACAACTGAACCAACAATAACTGAACCAACAACTGCTGAACCAACAACTGATCCAACAATAACTGAACGAACAACTAAACCAACAACTGAACCAACAATAACTGAACCAACAACTGAACCAACAATAACTGAACCAACAACAACTAAACCAACAACTGAACCAACAATAACTGAACCCACAACTGAACCAACAACTGCTGAACCAACAACTGATCCAAGAATAACTGAATTAAAAACAACTGAACCAACAACTGCTGAATCAACAACAACTGAACCAAAAACTGAACCAATAACTGAACCAACAACTGATCCAACAATAACTGAATTAAAAACAACTGAACCAACAACTGCTGAATCAACAACAACTGAACCAAAAACTGAACCAATAACTGAACCAACAACTGATCCAACAATAACTGAATTAAAAACAACTGAACCAACAACTGCTGAATCAACAACAACTGAACCAAAAACTGAACCAACAACAACTGAACCAACAACTGAACCAACAACTTCTGCAGCTTTGACCACTCAACCACCTGTTACGAAGACACCCACCACTGAACCACAAAGGACAGAGCAATCCTCTACAAAAATATTTGAATCTTTATTATATCAGCAGAAGCCATTTAATCTAAGTAATTTTTTTCTTCATTATTTCTTTAATTATAAAAAGCATTTTTATTAGTCTATAGCACTTTGAGTTATTTAATTTAGAATTGTATTTAACAAATTTAAATCTTGTGTTTTTTTTATTTCTTTCTTTTCAGCTAATGCTGTTTTCATCGCGTCATTTAATGTTAAATTTAAAGACGATTTTTCGGATGCACTCGACAACATACAATCAGAAGAATTTAAAAACACGTCTATGAAATATCAGCGTCTGGTAATAATACTACGATTTGAACTTAAACAATAGTAACACATTCTGCCTTTTCTTTGATATTTGTTAATGAACTACTACTTTTAAAATTTAAAAATTGATCACCTAAAAAAAATGCATTCATTTTGTTTTCAATGATAGAAAGTAACAAATAGGTCACGTCAGCAAGGTTAGAATAAGAAAAAGAGTGTTGAAAATTTGTTATTTTCAAAGTTTAAATATAATCTAATTTTCCACAGCTCAGTGAAAAGTTCCAGATGGTCACAAATTTTAAAGAGATTGTAATCATGGGATTTTGGTAAGTTATTAGAATTATGAAACAATCGGACATGTAATCAATACCAAACATCTTTGCAATAATCTGAACAAAGTCATATTCTTCCCTTATTATAGTATAATCTATGTGTATAATTCACAAGAAATTAGGACAGGCACAAGACGCAAGCAAATAAGCATGACGAATGACCCTCGCTAGGGTCGACCAATCAATGGTTATTGTTGGCAAGCGAGGGAGGGTGGTGCAGTGTTCGGGGGTAGTTAACAACAACCGCAGTGCGCATGTCTCGAGACCAAAAATGCGTCCCCCCAGACGTTCAGCCGCGGTTTTTTCTTTCTTCGTTCTACTGTTTGAGTCCATTCTTTCCCCTCTTTCTTTGCACTATCCATGAGCAAGTCTGTGGCGTATGCTACGCCACAGTCGTATCTAGTACAAGCTAATGATGCCCACTACGTGAGAAAGCACAATTTTCCGCCTCGTTGTTAGTGTTAATTGAGAGCCGAAATTAAGCCCATGGTTAAACATGTTCTAAAAAAATTAAATAATCAATCTCTACAATATTTGTGGTAAGGTATTTATTCATGAAAAATATAAATTACTAATGTACAGGGTCTATATATATTGTCTTTTCATTAAAAAGAAACTTCCTTCCACTCTATTTTTTGCTCATTTGTTGTTTTTTGTTGTTGTAAACACTGCGATTTTCAAACTTTCTCAGCAACTTTCGAGAATCCAACGTAACTCATCCCACGGTCAAATTCTGGATCAGACAAATAAATTCCAAGAAACCAATTAATCTAACTTGCTATTTGTTTAACGTCATGGCGAAAACACTAGATGCAGTGTTATTTTCTGAGTAAAGCTTGAATGTGAACTATCTTATCTTCTTATCTATACAGACGCTCCTTCTATGCAGAAGATAGTTGCGTCCACAGACCATGACAGATGATCTGTTTTGGCAAGTGATGCAGCGCTCACAAGACACGGCTTTGTGGGTTCCACGCATTACCCAGCCGCCTAACTACATGTAGTGTTAGGTACCCATTCGGAGCGGGGTGACTCAGGGACGCCCTAGGCCCCGGGAACAAGCCCTTGCCTTCACACGGATTCGAACCCATGACCATCGGTACGACAGTCCAGTGCGCTGCCACTCGACCACCGCGTCCCTTGCAGACTATGTCTGCATTTATCATGCTAATACTTGGAATCAAAACTGTTCTTGCATATCTTGGATCAACATAAACTGGCATTCCAATAAACTTCTGCATGTATTTCTAATCCTAATTATTATTGTACTTAAATGTCCAGCAGATAGTTTTAAATTAAAAAAAAATTAAAGGGACAAACTTTCCTCCTTTTTAATTTATTCAGGGGGGGGCTTAATCTAGTGTTATTTAACGATTGCTAATTGGCCACGTTGGTCTAAAGATTGGTCCACACCTCACAAATTCTCGCGAGCATTTGTCCAAGCATCACACCAACGCACTATAAAATTCGCCAATAAAATAGTTCGTTCGTGTGATGCTTGGGTAAATGCTCGCGAGCATTTGTGAGGTGTGGACCGACCTTAAGTGGTAGCGCGCTGGAATATCGAACCAAGGCAAAAACTCGAGTCACGAGCCTTTGTACTGGCATGGCTCCCGGGGAATCGGGCTAGCCACACAATCCCCTGCTCGTTAGTGGTGGCTCAATGACACTTGTGAACGCTACTTTACTTGACCCATAGGCCGTCATGGTCTGCAAAGGGGATTATTAGAACACATAATATATAGTAGAATAGTTAACCACATATACAAATATAATGCCCTATGCCCACATCAACACGGCTTTAGAAAAAACAGATCATGTGAAACCTAATTAATAGGTTTAATAGATGAACTAGCAAAAGGCTTAGACAATAATGATCAAATAGACACAATATTACTAGACTTCTCAAAAGCATTTGACAACGTTCACCACCTTAGTTTCCTTAAAAAACATAACTACTTTGGAATCTCAGGTTCCTTACATCAGTGCTTCTCAAACCTTTTAGTATGGCGGACCGGCAGGAATTTTTTCCATTGCACCAGGGACCGATGCACTATTTTCCCTGCACTGACAATTTTGTCTGTCCTTTTTTTGAGAACATCTGTGGACCGGCAGTGGATGGCCCACGGACCGGCACCGGTCCGCGGACCACCACTTTGAGAAGTACTGCCTTACATCACTGGATCAAAGACTTCCTTTAGGGTGGGGAGCAAACTGTAATAATTAATGGATCTAAATCTGCACCAATAAAGGTTAAATCAGGAGTTCCACAAGGAACTGTGCTAGGTCCCTTACTCTTTTTAATTTATATAAATGATATACCCAACAACATCTCAACAGGTACAAAAGTTAGGTTATTTGCTGATGATTGTATAATCTATAGAACAATTAAATCAGAACAAGATAGCAAAATTTTACAAAAGGACTTAGATGAATTGATAAAATGGGAAACTAACTGGAGTATGTCTTTCCACCCAGAAAAGTGTCAACTGTTAAGAGAAACAAAGAAAGAGAAACAAATAAATTCAAAATATTTCATTCATGGAAAAGAACTGACCCAAAATAAAGATGCAAAATACTTAGGAGTCTTAATAAATGAGAAACTATCATGGAATCCCCATGTCAATGAAGTTATTAAAAAATCAAACAAAACCTTAGGCTTTATAAAAAGAAACTTTAACAAATGTAATAGAGATATAAAACTAAAATGCTACCTCACTTTGGTGAGACCTGTACTAGAATATGCATCTTCTGTATGGGACCCATCCACCAAAGAAAACATTGATAAACTAGAACAAATTCAAAAAAGAGCTGCCAGATTCATTACTGGAGAATATTCAAAACTGACAAGAATAACACCATTAGTTAAATCATTAAACCTTGAAACACTAGAGGATAGAAGAACCAAAAGTAAAGTAGTAATCATACATAAAGCAATTAATTTCTAATTTAGAAATACAACACAAAGATAACTTAATACAACCCTCAGATAGACATAAGGATAAAAACACCTTTCTTATTCCCGTATGCAAGAACAAAAACATACAAATTTTCGTTTCTTCCCGTCCGGAATTCGGGTGTTGAATGGGTTGCCTGAAGAAACCAGGAAAACCAACACTTTACAAACATTTAAATCTCTAATAAAAATGCAGGACTAAACACAAACCATAGATAAGCGTAAGACGCAATAATCTTCTGTATAGAAGGAGCGTCTGTAACAGATAGGATAAGATAAGATATTATTAATATAGATTTTTCAAAAAACATAATATTAATTAGGATATGAGTAAACCTGAATAAGACGAAAACATTTAAATATTATTTAAAAGATAATAAAACCCCCACAAAAAATGGGCAAAAAGCATTTCTCAAGGACAACTCATAAATATCAATACGTAAGTAAATAGAGTAATTAATAAGCAATTTACTCCAAATAGTCATCGAAAAGAAAGTCAAGTTCTTGTTGCAGTTTCGTATCATTTTATTATTTTAGGGAAACTGTAATAAGTTGATCTTAAAATATAAAACGATCGCTATCAATGATGTGACTTGTACGCTAAATTGATATATTCAATATGTCATTCAAATAAAATATTTTTTAAAAAACTTCTCCATTAATTTCAAATTTTTCTGTTTTCTCAGTCAATATTTTTTTATTCATCTCACTGAAATTCGTTTACTTTCCTTAACTACATATAAGTCTGTTTATTTTTCTACAGCTTCTGGGTAGATCTCTCGTAGATAATAATATTAATAAATTAATTATATTCCAAATTCTTTCTGTCGTTCTTCAGTAAATGATAGACCAAAACACACTATTTTCTTGAAGTCCATTTGTATCAATAATATCCATTTGACAGTATTTGACACATATAAAATTTAGCAAGAAACTCGAATTGACTTTAATAATTGTCAAACGCCCTTGTCATTAATTTTAAAGCACTTTTTGTAAATCTAATATTAACAAAATGTGTGCTTTTGTTGTAATGTGAAACAACTGGTTGCTTCAATCTAATCAAATCAAATTTTTTATGCGCTTCAGGTTTTCTCCTTCGAATTTTATCTTTAAGTGTAACTATTTTTTATCTTCTTCTTTTTCAATTTGTAATAATGTGCCTTTAGTATTTGCTAATGACAAAAATCTAATTCTATTTATATAAGTGGAGACTAGTTCACTAACCATTATAATGTAAAAATAAACAATGGTTACGCAGTACATCAAAATAACCTTTGTTTAACGCCAACATGTCAACAAAATCAGTGATTCAAAAATTAAATTTGAAGGTATATGTTTCACTTGGTTTAACACACATACACACACACATATCAATACACCTAATTCCCGTTGTCTGTATGGTTGTAATGTAATGCTGTTAGGTGGCGCTGCGATCGATTTTTGTTTTATAGTGCTGCACCAAAAATAAAACTTTTCGAAAGTTCCGCATAAAATTGTTCAATATGATAATAAATTAATCAAAAAAAAAGAGTAAAATGAATGAAAATTCTGTATTACGTTATTTTTTAATACGATGTGTATTTATTTTGAAAACTTCCGTCATTTTTGACGGGTGATACGCTAGTATATATATATATATATATATATTTAGATACATAGATAGATAGATAAATAGATAGATAGATAGATAGATAGATAGATAGATTGATAGATAGATAGATAGATTGATAGATAGATAGATAGATAGATAGATAGATAGATAGATAGATAGATAGATAGATAGATAGATAGATAGATAGATAGATAGATAGATAGATAGATAGATAGATAGATAGATAGATAGATAGATAGATAGATAGATAGATAGATAGATAGATAGATAGATAGATAGATAGATAGATAGATAGAAAGATAGATAGATAGATAGACAGATAGATAGATAGATAGATAGATAGATAGATAGATAGATAGATAGATAGATAGATAGATATATAGATAGATAGATAGATAGATAGATAGATAGATAGATAAATAGATAGATAGATAGATAGATAGATATATAGATAGATAGATAGATAGGTAGATAGATAGATAGATAGATAGATAGATAGATAGATAGATAGATAGACAGATAGATAGATAGATAGATAGACAGATAGATAGATTAGGGCTGCGGACATTAACGATTAATTTCTCGATTAACCGTTAACAAATTTTAACAATTAAATTATTTTTTCACTTACAAATTATTGGAAGTAAAAAAGTAAAAAAAATAAATATATAAATAAAAAATAGCTGCCGATAATTATACATTTCCTGACGATTACAAGAACATTTTGGTTTTAAACTATTGACTGACGGGAATGTTCATAATGTTGATAAAGTTTGCCTAACATGGTTCTGACACTTCACCTATTTATTAACCAAATGAAAATCGTATTAAGCTAAATGCAGTAATGGAGTCTGACTCAGAGACAAAAAATGACGACAGCTCTTCTGAAGAATTACTGCTTTACAAAATGGAGATGAAGGTTCCCGAATCCATTAACCCTCTACAATGGTGGAAACTTAATGAACACTGATATCCGACAATGTCATTCCTTGCCGAAGCTGTTTTGTGCATACCAGTTACCTCAGTTCCATGTGAATGATTGTTCAGCTCTGCTGGTTATATTGTCAATTAGACCCGTTCATCACTTGAACAAAGTAATGTCAACTCACTTGTCTTTTTGCGTAGTTGGTTAAAAGATGGCATATGAAGGTGACATTCCCGTGTTATTTAGATTTTCAACAAGAACGTTTAATGTGTTACTTATGACATCAATTTTATTTACATTTTTTAGTTTTAATCGAAATTAACGATTAATTAATAGTTAATTTTTCAAAAGTTAATGATTAAATTTTAAGTAATCGTTAACAGCCCTAATATATATGTATATTCGTTTTTTTTCACCTTATGTTCTATCTGCCACATTAATAGCCACGTTAAAATTAGAAGAATATTAAATATTATATTTAACACATGAATTTAAACTGGTTTTGAAAAATTATAATCAGTAAAAAAAAATTAATTCTATAATACAAATGTGTAAAATGAAGTATTTTGTCTATTTAATACTTTGTGAAGTTGCGTTCTTCGCAATATTAAATCCCTTTCAGATTCGCAAACTATAAGAGGAATTAAAATTTAGGATTTAAAGTAAGTATCCTTTATCTTAGCAAAATGTAATCATCGAATATGAAGACTACCATATTTTCCTTAACGGAACCGGGCTAATAGTTATAATTTATTTGTCTTGCTACATTCTACTCAAGGCGTGGCAGTATTGGCATAAATTATAAAGTTGTCCTCAAGGCTTTTGAGAACAACAACCAAACAGTGAACAAGACCAAACTTGTCGAGGAAATGAAGTCGATGAAAGCAATGTTACTGGCCATCCCAAATGTTGACAAGGACTATCTCATCCAGACGTTTGATGATGAAATAAGCAACTGTAAGATTTAGCCTGGTATTAAAACAAATAATAAGTACTCCAATTTATAACATAAGTAATGTAATTTGATATAAAAAATATGAATAAATTTATTAAGATGTAACTAATTACAATTTAATTAGATAGCAAACTTTCAACAAGAAAATAATCTTTAAAAAAATGAAAAAGCTCCTATCGAAAATTGTATATATTGCAAAATAAAAGAGCGTTGAACTTAACCAAATTTAACTGTTATAGTATAAAAAAGAATACACATAAAATAAACAATTTTACCCTGGACTTAAACATTTTCCACTAGGTCGCAAGCCCAACTACTAAAACCCATATATATTGTAAGGAATTTAAGTTAACTTGCATTGACCGCCAGGAGCTGAGATCAAAGAATGACCACCACTAGCGCGGAGCTGAGCGTGGGTCTTTCGATCTAGGGCGTTAAGAGTTTCTTGAGATAAGACAGGGACATGAAACGGAAGCCGACTTCTGACCCATGACTAGGAGTCCGTGGGAGTGGAGGTGCGAAATGTGACGTTCTTGCACAAAATTTTATCTCGCTTGAATTGGGAAATCAAATAGGTAGCGGAGCGAGGAGACCGTAGGTGTTAATTGCCCTAAGTTAGATAGGATGACCAGACGCGCAGGTGGTCTGGGTGGGGGTAGGTAAGTAGTGGGGGTCTCACCAGAGACGGTTATGTCAAACCGGCCCCACCCTCGTCTAAATAGGGGTGGGTCCAGATTATTGACAGCTTACTTCGCACAAATGGAATTTTGGGGGCAGAGACTGAAGGGTATTAGAGAGGACGCAATGGTGAGAGCGGGGGAGGAACTAGGAACGAGACTCTAGACTAAGAGCCAGGCTAGGCTTTTTAGGCGTTTGGCTAAAATGATTAGGCTTACAAATGATGGGTAAGAAAATGAGTGAATTGAATGAGTTAAGCCTGAGAAGCGCCCGCCCCACGATTTTAGTCATATTACATCATAGTACTTGAGCATATAAGTTTGAAATTTTTATCAATCAAGAAAAAGATTTTTGCTTCACAATTCTGTGAAAAAAAATATTATTTTCTTATTTTTAGTCCGCTTATAAAAACGTGGTTTTTAAAAATCTTTTATATTTTATTATTTATTTTTATTATGCCGACCCCGTAGCGTAGCACGGGTATTGCGCTTGTGTATAATATAATAGCGAGCACAACATTTAAACAAAAAATTCCTTCTCTATTAACAGTCACCAGTGAACTGACCGAAGCTCTTCGCAACCCATGTCTGTTGGAAAATATTTGTAGCCTAGAATATGAATGTGACCAGAAGGTACAGGAATGTTTCCCTAAGTGCAAACGTCATACCTGTTCTGACAGGGGCCAGTGTTATATCGATGACTTGAAGAACGCCACATGCAGGTAACTCTTTCAGTTAACACAATTTTATATTAATGTTAAAAAAAAGATGCAGCTTATTCATGAATTTAATATAAAGAGTTTTAAAAAATATTTTAAGGCATTAGGGATACCAAAGTCAAAAATTAAATACGAATACTTAGGTCGATTAGAGTATACTACTCACAATTATTAAATGATGTTCTTTGTTTATAAACCAAATACATAGACATGCTTTTCTTTTTCAATTAATTTATCACAGATGTCGAGATCCAGCTACAAAGAAATTTGAAGACGATGACTGTGCTTACGTACCTAATCACGTGGGTTTGTCACAGAACGAGATTATTGCCCTTGCAATTGGACTAAGTGGTGCTGTCTGTATCATCGTCGTCATTGTTGCCATGGCGATATACAAGCGAAAACAAGGGTAAATGGGCAAATTTTAAACAAATATTTGTAGATTGTGTGCAGTCTGTTGTTATAAAAAATCATTTAAAAATCTTAATATTAAAGTGCTGCCCCGTTTAAAACTTAAAAAATAAATACAAAATAAAATAAATAAAAACAAACAGACAAACTAAACAAACAAATCAAAATCAAAATTTAAAAAGAAAGTGACAATAACTGAAATGGTAATTTGTTACCTTCAGAGTTGAAGGCATTAAATATACAAGTGGTGTTTACGTTGCCACATATTGATATTTTGATAAGTCATTTCAACTTTTGTAGATATCGTAAACGGTTGGTTTTCAAACGATAAGTTTAAGAGTAAATAATTAAAACATATTCGTGATGTAATTATCTATTAAAGAGACCAATCATCTTATGTCAGGAGGTCTTCTCAAGCATTTACATGCAAGCCTGTAGTGGGCGCATGTTGTTACACATTGAACAAATATATATTAAAACTAGCTGATATACCCGGCCAGTATTAGGTTCACATTTTGTACCCCACCCATTATGACCCCAATCAATAATGGGACCCCTTTATTGGTCAAAACCATTTCCCCCCATATGATTCCGTATTTCTTTGAGATTACATACCCCATTATAATCCCGTTTTGTAATTGGATCCCATTCGTAAAGTAAATCCCTTTCCTTTATAAAATACTAGAGCTGTTAAAGATTAATTAAAATTTAATCGTTAACTTTTGGCAAATTAACGATTAATTAATCGTTAATTTCGATTAAAGCCAAAAATTGAAATTTATGTTGTCATAAATAAGTAACATTTTTTAAACGTACTTGTCATAATCGGAATAACACTGGAATGACTTCTTTATGTGACATCTTTTAACCAACAACGCAAGCAGACAAGTGTATTTACATTATTTGGTTCAAGTGATGAGAGGTTCTTATTGACAATATAACCAGCCGAGCTGAACAATCATTCACATAGCTTTAGATTGAAGTTTCAGCTGAAGATTCTGATACTGTAGTGGATGTTTGGTTTGCAGGTGATATGCATGTAAGCGAAGTGTTAGAACCATGGTAGCAATGTTCCCTTTAAGCAGCGTAGCTGAGCAGATATTTGACCGACGCCACGCAGGAGTTTAGAATCACCGCGAAGCAAATTTTGTAAAACATTGCACAAAAATGGACGTTGTGCAACTTTAACACGAGTTTTTTTTTAAACTTTGCACACGAACCAACGAAGCTTAAACTTAGAGGTAACATTGCATGGTAGACAAACGATTTCTCTCAATGGACACAATAACCTTTATCAACATTTTGAACATTCATGTCAGTCAATAGTTTAAAACAAAAATGTTCGTGTAATTGTCCGGAAATTAGTTTATATATTTCGGCCGAAATATTTTACTTTGTGACATTCAGTACATTCATAAGTGGTGGGTCGATTAATCGTTAAAAAATTTAATCGTAAAATTTTTTTAACCATTAATCCAGAAATTAATCGTTAATTTCCGCAGCCCAATAACATACATATACTTTAATGGGATCACATAGCTCATTTTTATCCAAATGCATAAAGAGATCAGTTTTTGAAGAATCCCTTGCCCTCATATGATTCCATACTTCATTTGAGATTTCATGCCCAATTATGAACCCGTTGTTATAACAGAAAAGCCTAGCAGTCATTTATGTCACATTATCCATGCGAATCCTATTTACTATAGTCCATTGGAAAAAGTGTTTCCCATTGCTCATATGCATCCAAATAAGATCCCTTTCTGATTCGGGATACTATCCACTGTTAATACACTTTCTTGAAGCCATTTAATCTACTTAGAGATATGATTCAGTATGGCAGTAAGTATTATAGCAATTATTGCTAGGAAGGTATACTAAAATACCAAAACTATTTGTAAACTGATAATACAAAGTACTCTATAAGTTTCAAAATTGTAATAAAGAGAAATAAAAGTAGTTGAATTTTAAAAACAAAATGTTAATTACATTTAAACTTTTTGACAATAAACACACCATCTTATTATGTTTCTGGAAAACTTCAATGTGTATAGTGTATATGAGAACAAATAATGTAATGTGTACATGAGATATAAATACATTATATTATTGTTAAATATATTTACAGACAACGATTCTAAAGCTTATTACATACATACACACTACTTGATAATTCTCGATTGACTTAAAAATTCAACTTATATTTTAATTATTGCGCAATAAATATACTTTGATGGGATCACATAGCTAAATATTATCCCGTTGCATAAAGGGATCCGATTTTTGTTAGAATCCCTTTCCCAATTTGATGCAATATTTTTGCGATTACATACTCCAAAAGGATGGCTTTGCGTAATGGTATCCCATTCATGAAGTAAATCTTTTTCCCCTATATAATACCATACTTTAATAGAACCACATTGCTCAGTGCTATCCGTTGCATAATGGGATCGATCTCTTTTTGGTAGAATCCATTTTCCTTGATCCCGTTGCATAATGGAATCCCATGCTTTAGTCGAATTCTTTACACCCTAGATAATCCCTTTCCCCGATTGGATCCCATACTTTGGTTTGTTTTATTTACCCCATTATGATCAAATTACATTATGTGATCCCATTCTCTGTGAGATCCCATTCTGGTTTCTCTCATATTATAGCTAAAACAATAATTGTTTAAGATTAAAAAGGGGACCCAGCGGAAATCAATTTTATCCACCTCAGGTCTCAAACCTAAAACAATTCTGAAGAACAATTGGATATGACTTTAAAATTTGTCATATTTTTGTTATAAATTACTGCGGACGTAATGAAAAATTAAACCACAGAAGTTTCTAGAATATTTTTAATTATAACCGAATCAAGTGGATAATAAATGTATAGTACAATCATAATCTGGCAGATAAATGGGCTAAAAAATTAAAACTTGTCCCAATAAAAGAGACTAACAATCAGGGAGATCTTGCAAAAATAAAATTTAGAATTTTCTAGAATTTTAGACATTTTATCCCATGTGGTTTACATAACTGAAAATCAGTCAGAAAAACAATTGGCTAAGACCTTAAATTGAATCCAATTAAAATCTGTTTTAAATTACAGAGGCCAATTTATAAAAGCTTCTAGAATATTTTACGTCTTACCCAAATCAAGAGAATAATAAGACTAATATTACATTAAAAGTTTGACAAATACAATGGGTAATACTTTAAAACCTTTCCCAGTAAAACACGCTAAAAAACAATTGAGATCCTGCAATGATAAAATTAAGAATATTCTAGAATAGTTTAAATAGAAAGTAAATAAACCGTCACACTGTCCTGTTCTCTCCTTTTGCTAAGTCGTAACTCATGTTATTCTGGCGTCTACACGGTATGGTGCTCTTCTTTTTCAAAGTAATAACTCTCGCTGTTCTAGTGTCTCTGACGCTCTTGATGTTCTATTTCTTTCGTGCTCCATCGTGCTCTTTCGTAAGGCATCTCATGCAATTTAGGAAACCTGTTTTTAAAAAAATGCACAAATCTTTAAATGTTATTGTCTAAATAACGTATTTGATGTCGGAAGAAATATTATTAAAAATGTATTATAAGAAAAATTATATGTTAAAAATTAGAGAAAACAAAAGAACTTACGATTTCGCTGCACTGTGCTTTTCCGGATAGTCCTGCAGTCTTTGCTCATACTGAAGTAGCATTTGAAGTTTCTCAGGCAATTTTGGCAACCTATTTAAAATTTAAAAAAAGGTTTAATAAAAATCGTGCAAGAAATTAAAAATGGTGCCTTCACAAATGTTATTAAATCAGTTAAATGTATCTCATTTTAAAGTATCCTTTAAATTATGCATATAAATATATCAATATGCGTTTCAAGTATCGTAATTTTATAGTAATTTTAATACTAAATTTAGTAGAATTAGTAATATGTAATTTAATTATTACATTTAGTAGAATTATATCATATAATATTAATAAATATGATTATAAAAATACTATGCATATAGAACGCAGCATACATTTTGACGCCTATAGTATTTTGTAAATAAACATCTTAACTTAACTTACCTGTAATAGTAAATTTTGAATCTTGCTCTCAATGCTTTCGTTTTACAGTGCTCGACTTCGATAGTCATAGTCATAGTATAGTAGATTAAATTAAAATAAGCAAAAATTGCATAAAACGCTTCAGGGAAGAGATGACATCTTTTTCTTTTGGTCACGATTTGATGAGGTTAGAACCGTTAGAGATAATTTCGTGTTAATGAAATATTTTATTAAAAATGAGCTAGTGAACTGTTCAGAAAAGAATGCTTCTGTAAGGTGTAAAGTAAATGAGAGTCTAGTAGCTAGCGAACCTTTCAGGAAAAACTGCTCTGTAGTGTGTAAAGTAAACGAGTCTAGTAGCTAGCGAACTTTTCAGGAAAAGATTGCCTCTGTAGGGTGTAAAGTAAACGAGAGTCTAGTTGCTAGCGAACTTTTCAAGAAAGAATGCCACTGTAGGGTGTAAAGTAAACGAGAGTCTAGTATATAGCGAACTTTTCAGGAAATACTGCCTCTGTAGTGTGTAAAGTAAATGAGAGCGAACTTTTCAGGAAAGACTGCCTCTGTAGGGTGTAAAGTAAACGAGAGTCTAGTAACAAGCAAACTTTTCAGGAAAGACTGCCTCTGTAGTGTGTAAAGTAATCGAGAGTCTAGTAGCTAGCGAACCTTTCAGGAAAGACTGCCTCTGTAGTGTGTAAAGTAAACAAGAGCGAACTTTCCAGGAAAGACTGCCTCTGGAGGGTGTAAAGTAAACGAGAGTCTAGTAGCAAGCGAACTTTTCAGGAAAGACTGCATCTGTAGGGTGTGAAGTAAAAGAGAGTCTAGTATATAGCGAACTTTTCAGGAAATACTGCCTCTGTAGTGTGTAAAGTAAATGAGAGCGAACTTTTTCAGGAAAGACTGCCTCTGTAGGGTGTAAAGTAAACGAGAGTCTAGTAGCAAGGAAACTTTTCAGGAAAGACTGCCTCTGTAGTGTGTAAAGTAATCGAGAGTCTAGTAGCTAGCGAACTTTTCAGGAAAATACTGCCTCTGTAGTGTGTAAAGTAAACGAGAGCGAACTTTCCAGGAAAGACTGCCTCTGTAGTGTGTAAAGTAAACGAGAGTCTAGTAGCTAGCAAACTTTTCAGGAAAGACTGCCTCTGTAGGGTGTGAAGTAAAAGAGAGTCTAGTAGCTAGCGAAATTTTCAGGAAAGACTGCATCTGTAGGGTGTGAAGTAAACGAGAGTCTAGTAGCTAGCGAATTTTTTAGGAAAGACTTCCTCTGTAGGGTTTAAAGTAAACAAGAGTCTAGTAGCTAGCGAACTTTTCAGGAAAAACTGCATCTGTAGTGTGTATAGTAAACGAGAGTCTAGTAGCTAGTGAATTTTTTAGGAAAGACTGCCTCTGTAGGGTGTAAAGTAAACGAGAGTCCAGCGACACTTTATTTCTATACCTAAAATAAAAAATAGAATGCGCACAAAAGAACAATAAAAGTAACCCCCCATTCATCACTCATGAATTAAAATGACACTTTTGGTAAAATCAGTAAAATGTTAAATTTCATATTTGTAAAAGACGTTTTACCAGTTATAAAATATAAAATAAAATAATTTTAATTTAAAAATTCTTCTTTGTAGTTTCTTTTAAATAAAACCCTTACAAATTTATTCAGTTTAAGTTATAAAACCCTATTTTAGACGTTAAAAGAATGAAATACGGTAGCTTTTTCGTTTCGTGTACTTGCTAAAATCTCTGCTCTGGCCTGCAAGCTGCATGTTTCCCCAGGCTTGTTTTGCCGATAATCTTTTCCAAGCCTTGTATTGACGATAATCCTTTCAATTGTTTGTGCTGTGACTTGTTTTCTCTTTATAATTATACATACAATCAAATTACACAAAAATCAATAGTGTTATTAAATTGTCTTAAATAAGATACCATGAATGGGGTACTAAGTGGATTATATGAAAATTAAAAATCAATTTATAGAAAAGAAGATCTGTTAAATATATTTAAATTTCTCCAGCCCCTCTGAAACACACATTAAGAACGTTTATTTTTCATTTGTTGAAATGGGAGAAACCGTATATTTAATGTCATTTAGCTAACCAATGTAACCCATGCTTACTCCCCGTAGCTCTAGTCAAATAATACAAATACAAATTTATCTATTTTCAGAGCATTGTAAATTTTATTTTAATTTTTTTTTAAAATATAACTTTACAACATAGCATTTGTTTTCTTGTATCTAGACAAATACAATATACGTTAACTTTTGAAATTGAATGATAGTGTCTAAATCTTTATTCAATGTTGCATTATTAAGAATCTTTAAGGGTTTTGTAATTTGAGTCCTTCCAATTCATCAATTGATTCATATGACATTAAATGTCATAAAAGTTAAAAATAACCAACGTTTTCAAACTCTCTCTATAGAAATATAAACGCCATAGTTCCTATCGACAACAAAAGCGACGAATCTACATATTCTGTAGGTTTAGACAAAAATCAAGAACTTCCTGCGTTTGTAAGAGGTGGGACCGACACTTTCATAAAATCATATCGAGGTGAAGTGACGCCTTCTAGATTACGGTCTGCGCCTTCAGCTATAGAGCCCTACCCGGGTCAAGGTAAGGTATACAGTTCAAATACCTCATTACTTTGTCAGCCCAAGTCTATAAAGCCATTTGATTCACCGGAGGAGTGATGTTCCACGATTCAGCCAGTGGCTCCAGCCGGGGCAGAGTCGGATGCTATGGTGTGTGCTGTAGAGAGAAATGGCGAAGGGGAAAGCACTTTGGCTTTCCTTATTCTTCGTTTATTATAATGCAGTTTAACATTTAATGATCCAAAAAGTTTATATTTTAAATGTCCTTCTTAAAATTATGTATATCAGATGTAAGAACTAAATTCATGTCCTCATAGTATTCCTTTAATCTAATCTGCGAGTGAATATTAAATATTATAATAAATCTATCACGACATACATCTTAAAATAGACTAATGAGCATATTACAAATAACCTTCAACATTTATTAATCTGAGCTGTTTACTACTTAACCTCTACATTGCAGGCTCCGGTCGGATGCCTGTCCACATACCAAGGGTGAGACCTTATTACACACCAAGTGACCCTTTAGCTCACAACCGATCCAGCCTACAATCCCTGTCCCGTAGTACACCTGGGCGTCTGCAATCATGGGCGGAGGAGGGTAGATCTGATTATGACAATACATTTCAATATGAAAGAGTTGGAGCCAATCATTACAATAGGGATACTAACGCCTCTGCAAGCTACAGGCCACGCTAATGTATATATGGGAAATGTAAATGTATGTGTAACGTGCTATACAGGCCACGCTAATATATACATGGGAAATGTATGTGTAACGTGATATACAGACCACGCTAATATATATATATATATGGAAAATGTATGTGTAACGTGATATACATGACACGCTAATATATATGTGAGATGTATGTGTAAGGTGATATACAGGCCATGCTAATATATATATATGGGAAATGTATGTGTAACGTGATATACATGCCAGGCTAATATATATATATATATATGGGCAATGTATGTGTAACATGATATACAGGCCCCGCTAAAATATATATGGGGATTGTATGTGTAACGTGATATACAGGCCATGCTAATATATATGGGAAATGTATGTGTAACGTGATATACAGGCCACTCTAATATATATATGGGAAATGTATGTGTAACGTGATATACAGGCCACGCTAATATATATATATATATATGGGACATGTATGTGTAACGTGATATGCAGGCCACGCTAATATATATATGGGAAATGTATGTGTAACGTGATATACAGGCCACGCTAATATAAATATATTGGAAATGTATGTGTAACGTGATATACATGCCACGCTAATATATATATGGAAAATGTATGTGTAACGTGATATACATGACACGCTAATATATATGTGAGATGTATGTGTAAGGTGATATACAGGCCATGCTAATATATATATATGGGAAATGTATGTGTAACGTGATATACATGCCAGGCTAATATATATATATATATGGGCAATGTATGTGTAACGTGATATACAGGCCCCGCTAAAATATATATGGGGATTGTATGTGTAACGTGATATACAGGCCACGCTAATATATATGGGAAATGTATGTGTAACGTGATATACAGGCCACTCTAATATATATATGGGAAATGTATGTGTAACGTGATATACAGGCCACGCTAATATATATATATATATATATATACATGGGAAATGTATGTGTAACGTGATATACAGGCCACGCTAATATATATATGGGAAATGTATGTTTAACTTGATATACAGGCCACGCTAATATATATTGGAAATGTATGTGTAACGTGATATACAGGCCACGCTAATATATATGGGAGATGTATGTGTTACGTGATATACAGACCATGCTAATATGTATATGGGAAATGTATGTGTACTGTGATATACATGCAAGGCTAATATATATATATATTGGAAATGTATGTGTAACACGATGTACAGGCCCCGCTAATATATATATGGGAATTGTGTGTGTAACGTGATATAAAGGCCACGCTAATATATATGGGAAATGTATGTGTAACGTGATAAACAGGCCACGCTAATATATATGGCAAATGTATGTGTTACGTGATATACAGGACACGCTAATATATATGGCAAATGTATGTGGTTAACCTGGTTATTTCTGACCTAATGGAGATTGAAACAAATCTACAAATAAAATTGTTGGGAAAACACTAAAGGAGTGATAATCATGTGCTATTTATATGGAAAACAAACATCAACACAGTAATTGGTTTATCCCCCTGTAAGTCAGTTTCCATATATTTTACTCGATTTTATTTACGATAGGGGGTCGAAGGTTGACTTATACGCCTACATATGTTACCAGTGTAGGTAAGTGTGACTTTTATCAAGACCACCTGCTCAATTAAATTGACAAATGTGTATTTAAAGGACATCTTACGCAGGTCATGTGGTAGCTTTAGTGTAACGTACATGTTTATTATTTTAAAATAAATATTTTTAAAAATCCATTGAAAGTTGTTTTTTAATAATTTTTTCAAATAATAAAAGTGTTTGCTTACCAATATTTAAACATTTTTAAATTCAATGAAAAAAAGAAGAAAATCGCAGGCTAAAATTTCAGATATCTACATGTAGGTATTCACGGTATCGGCATCGGTCTCACGGTAACTGGGGTCTCAAGAAGAGCTATCACAACCAGGCCAACAATATATATCAAGACGTGAAAAGGGGTTTAACGAAAGCAAAAATTCCACATACAAAGTTCATTTTTTTGGAAGTGTAAATTTAGCATAATGTATTAGAAAAAAAGGGTGAGATAAAAATTGAAAAAAAAAGCCAAGTGCCGTGGTTTCTTTATAAAATCTTAGTAAGTAGAGCTCAAAATTATAAAATGACACCATTATGCGTTAAGTTAAAGTTGTGGTTTTTTTTAAAAATGTCATGCATTCTAATTTGTGCAACGTAAATCGATGTATAAATATTGGATAATGTAAAGTGTCAATTATTTATACCACTATTTTTGTAATGGTCATTACTGCTGCAAGAATGTCGATCTCTTTGAAAAAAAGTGCAGTCGATTATAATGAGACTGAAAACTACGTTGAGTTTTTCATCGTTAGGAAGCTTTATGGACGATTTTTAAATTAATATTAAACTGACAACCTTGAAATGTGAGCTATTGATTCATAAAATGTCAAACTATCGTTATTCCTAACACGTGTGTCTTACACAGGCTTGTAGATTTTTATGGACAATATCTGTGTCTATTCCGTGAGGGACATCAATCAGTCACCAATGGATTCTGGTCTTCGCAAAGACATTCATTATTTGGGACCTATCTATGACCTATAGTTTTCAGTCTCGTAACTGCAGATGCTGTTGTTAACCTCAACATCAATCCATCGTAGCCTAGGTTGGCAAATCTGCCAGTAAATTTAGTTTGATGCCCTGCAATCTGGCATTTTTATGGTGGCCTGCCCAATGCGGTCTACAATTTAGGGAATCTCTTCAAAATTTTTCTACATGAGTATAAACTACAGTAATAACGGACATATGGCAATTGTTTGTCAACAGTTTTATAACCCTGTATTAAAAAATAATAATAATATTTTATACCCGTATTAGTAAATCAAATTCAATTTAAAAAGAAATAATTGTAATCCTAAATAAATTTAATTAATACGTTAGAAAACGTATGCCTCTTAATGATGTATTCTTGTGGTTCGCATCATATTATTTTTGTGCGCAGACGCTCCATTTGATGATTCATTTTTTTCTAATTAAATTAATGAATTTTTAGATTATCTCTCTCTATCTCTATGTAGCATGTTAGTTTTTGGGCTAGAGTATCGCGGTGCGTATTATATTGAACGAACTTTTTAATACTTTCCTGTTGCGCTGTGCTGTGCGTATTATATTGATGATACTTTTTAAAAATATATTCCTGATCTGTAAATGTAAATGCTATTAATTGCCCATCTGTCTCGCGGTGCGCACTATTTTAAACATGTTGTTATAACCCTTTCCAGGTGATCAAATCGAGATGAAATTTAGCAGGCAGACTTTTTTTTTACTTTTAAAAAACAATTCTATCTTTAAATTGAATGTGTAAGATAAGATACATATATGTTTAAAAGCTTTTCGCTTGACGGTTTGTTTTGAGAATTAAAACTGTTTTTTTTTCTCATCGTAAATGGAAGCTAAGGGTCACAATAACAAATGGGTCATCAACAATTCATCTATTACTAAAATAAAGTGAACTTCACAAACTGAAGTCCTATGGGGCAAGGGAAGCAGCGTTCGCAAGTTTCTATAGCCACAATATACAAGCGCATTGTGTGGCCAGCACAATGCCCAGCCGCTTTTACTTCACCCTTACAAATGTCAGGACCCATCAGATATGAGTGGACTCACGGACATTTTAAGTTACGGGAACAAAAGCCCCGCCTTTACAGAGATTGGAACCAGCGAATTTCACGGAAAGCCTCCCATTTTTATTCATTTGTAAGTAAACATGATTAGTGCATATTGATGGTTGCAGTGCTTGATTACTTAAACGTGATCGGTGGCCAATTAAAGTAACTATGAGTTTATCATATATGCCTATATTGGCCGCCATCTTTGTTGTGACAATGATGGCTAACAAAAAAGTATTGCAAAACAATGTTTTTCGAAAAAAATAAGGTTATAATGTAGATGGGACCCACACAGAAGATGCCACTCACCAACGTGAGTTAGCTTTTTAGTTTTATATTCTTATTACAATAAAAAAAGCTTCTTTTTAGATGAGAGTGCACAAATTTTTTTTAGGTAACACATTTATTATAATTATATGGACACGTCATGGTCTTGCAGATAAAATGACCTTGCCTCAAAACGCCTATAATTACACTTTGCATACTTCTAGAAATACCGATAAGATCAACACGCGACCCACAGCAAAGTCCCGCATCTCAAATTGGTTACACTTCGCTTCAACGCAAGATGGTCACATAGGATGTTTTACTTTTTTTCACCCAACGAATAACACATTTTATTATTGTTTTGAATACTGTACGAAATATAAGTAACTTTACTTAATAAGAAGGTGTAAAGTTCATCGTTTTATATTAAGAAATAATCAAGGTTTTCCCTTTTGACAAAATGCATTAACAAAACTAGAAACAATAATTAAATTAAGTTAAATATATAGCTCTTTATGTTAATTAATGGGAACCGTTTTTTAGCTTTGGTGCCTGGACAAGCTGCTTCCAGTCGCTATTCTAATGTTTATGTTATTATAGCCGGTACTAATAAGCTGTTCAATCCACGTGGAACTTATTTGATGCTGGACTTCATATTTTTAAATCCTTTATATTAACTCGTGGTGTCTGCGGCGGACCTTGCTTGCTTGCTTGCTTGCTTGTCGCCAAAACTTTTGATCGATTTTTAACCCACTTGCTCGCAAGATAGCGAGCTGAAATTTTGCAGGCAGTTTCGTACCGATGATAAAAACAATGTATCAAAATTTCAGATCGATCACATGTACCGTAATTAAATTATTGATTTTTTAGATTATTTTATTTATTCCTATGTATCATGCTATTTTTTGAGATAGAGCGTCGCGGTGCGTATTATATTGAACAACCTTTCTGTCGCGCAACAAGGTGCGTATTTTATTGACAGCTCTTTTTATAAACATATTTCTGATCGGTGCGCATTATATTAAACATGTTTTACGACTCAACTGCAATTTTGTATTTCTGGATGGTCTGGCGCTGCGTATTATAATGAACATTCTTTTAGTTACTTCTCGTACATAAAGGATTTATAGTCAAAAACTTGGTTTTTTTACGGGTTGTTTTTATTACATAGCATCAGTTTCATTGATATATTTTATACATTGCGCTTCCGTTGTTTGGGGCGGTGGCATCAATTAACAACATTCTGGATTTTATTTTATACCGTGAATTCGAATATTTGAGAAACTCCGTGAACAAACCCATTGTTCTAGTTAAATAATGTTAAATTCAAAATTAGATTGCAAAGTAAAATGCACTGCATTATTCATTGTAAACACAACTTAATGGAATGTCAAAAAGTGCACATTTTATGTATAGTAATTGTTAAGTGAGATATCAGTATATGCATCTGCCTGAATACAGTAACATATCTTTAAAATACAAAATACACAAACAAATTGTGCAATGAAAACAATAAATTTGAGCTTTATTTTTAGACTGATACGACAGTAAACGTTTCGGCTAATGCCTTCATCAGTACAACATAAAATACATTCTTACAATACTTACATAAGTAATAATAATATTCTTAAAACATATTGTATTTTAAAATATTTATGTTAAATAAAAAGAAAGGAAAAACACAAACAAACATGGACACAGGATATAGCAAAAAGGGGGAAGTATCCAAAGTTACAGTAAAAACCACAACGGGAACAAGATTATGCAGTTAAGTAAAATTATGAATTTGGTTAATTCCATATGGAGCCAACGTACCAAATCTTTTTATGAGTCTATTTTCCATGTGGACTCTATCATGGGTATTGCTTGCATATAAAATACCAGTTACTGCAATATCTGATATGCCGTTATGGTCAACACTGTTAAAATGTTTAGAAACAGGACATTGAGCCTGTTTGTTTTCATTGCACAATTTGTTTGTGTATTTTGTATTTTATTTAAAAGCTTTATTGCAGTCCCATTCTATATAACATATCTTTAGAGAATCATGTAATTAGCTGTTTGAGAGATAATAGTTAAAAAATTATTTATTTTCAAATTACGAGACATCAATACAAACGTTTAAAAATAATATTGCTAGATGCCTATCATTTCAAGAAGATAAGTGAATATTAGTTGAAACTTAATATTTTGGTACTTGAAAAATATCACAGCCATTGATTCTCCATTTAATGGATTAGAAACATTAAAAAGGTGACTGATGAAAAATCTGAAAAAAAAGGTTGACATAATTTGTTTTTAAAAAAGGAGTAGTTCACGTGTATCATTAGTATCAAACTATTCTACTTTACTTAAGAGGAACTTCACATTTTCAGGATTTGATATTTACATTGTAATTTTTTTTATCAAAGAGATAAAAGTTATATCAGTAAAGGACCCTATGAACCCACCATGTGTAAGATGAATATGGTTATTGACTTAAAGGGAAAATAGCGAGCCACATTTTATCTCACAAAATATGGATTTATTGATTACAAAGAAAAACTCCATGATGCTTTTATAAGAAAAAATTATAGATTTCATGAGGGGGGAAGAAGCACATTACAGAAATATATGAAATTCAATCGTGACAGTGTAGTAGGGAGTTAAAAATAATTAATTACGATACTTAATTGTGTCACTATCTTTGTCAACAGTAAGCGTTGTTTGTGTTTTTACATGGTTTCGGAGTGAAAAGAGACTTTTGATACTGGGGTATTGCAGTTATTACAGGAAGAAGAACGAATAAATACACTAAACTGAATAAATTGTGATTATAATTGAAAAAAAAATAAAGTAGAGGAAATAACATTAAAACAAAACATTGGCTTCGACCGTCCACATTAGCATAATATATCTTTTTTAAACATATCGGTAAATCGGTAGAGCTTGAAGTAGCTTGGCTTGTTCACTAGAGCAGTGCTTCTCAAAGTGGTGGTTCGCGGACCGGTGCCGGTCCGTGGGCAATCCGCTGCCCGTCCGCAGATGTTCTCAAAAAAAAAGGACTGAAAAAATTGTCAGTGCAGGGAAAATAGTGCACCGGTCCCTGGTGCAATGGAAAAAATTCCTGCCGGTCCGCCATACTAAAAAGTTTGAGAAGCACTACACTAGAGGATCTGTTTTAACATGGCGAGGGACGGCGAGGGACGGCGAGGGACAATGTTAGTGAATTTATGTTAGTTTTGACAATTTTTTTAGAAGATGCCCGCAGTTACTATACCAACAGGAATACAATCAAAGGAATAAAACCGATTAAAAACTAGAAAAAGAAAATATCAATTTTACAGTATAGGGCAAGAGCACGACTGAAACATTAGGCAACAACAAAGTCAAGAGCTTCACCTTACAAAGTTTTGCAGATCTAAATCAAATTTTGTGAAAATATTTGTCAAATTAATTATTTTGAAAACACTACTCTTTTGAATTTACTTTGATAATATGTAAATAATGGTATTTGGATTCTTTTATGGATCGTAAATAAAAAAAACAACAATTTATAAAGATAAGTAATAAATCACATTTTACTTGATAAATTAACGTTCATGAAAAGTTTTTACTCAAGCATCAAGCTAAATTTCCATAAAATGCTTATGATTTTAAACGCGAGTTTTTCTTGCGTAATACTAATTTTTGAAATACAAGTTAGAAACATGGGAATTTTAAAATTATTTTAAACCTGCTAAATCTGAAAAGAAGCAATAAATTTAATTGAATTTTGATTTGATTGTGGTAAAAATTAATTTTAAAGAAAGATTGTAAAAAACTTTTCAGCTTGGATGTTAACAGATGTATGTAACTTTGTCTAATCTAAAAAATCACCCAAACTTTTAGCATATTTACTCAAAACCATTAATTTAGGAAAGCAACGCATTTAGTTCTTAATGGAAAAATCTTAATATCTTAGAGTTATTGTTCTGTCGCTTAGGACATTTTTATTCTCAAAAGACGAATAGTGAAAAGGTTGTTAAAATGAAAACGATTAGCAATGGTGTTAAGGTTTTGAAAGACATTTTCTTTCAAAACTTTAACACCATTCCTTGAATGTCTTTGCAAGACGTAAATCTCTGACGTTCAGCCACCAGGGATCATCGTTCCGATATAAAAAGAGGGAGACTGTAAACTTCGGAAGGTCGTCTCGTGGCTCTCGGTTTGAGAGGGGCACGTTCGACGAGACAGACGACAAAGAATCCGCGAGATCAATGGTTGTCGAGGTGCCGTCCATCATGCAAGGGGACGTGGCGAGGCAGGATTTGACGGACGCCTTCGATGACGAGAGAAAGTTCGTGCTACTTCAAGTCGTGGTCAGGAACAGAATCAAACTGCCGGAACAATTCACCGGCTGGGACTTCAAGAGGCCGTGGCGGGCAAGGGACATAACTGAACTTTCGAATATCGTTGACACCATCACACAACTTATTCAAGCGAGTGCAGAGCTAGAAATTCTGTATTACGCAATGCACATAGGTGCCATATATATATATATATATATTATATATATATAGTTAAAATGGAGTAGGGTGTCATATTTTTAATTTGATATTTTTCGGTTTTAATAATTTTAATAAAAATTGAATGTTTTGTTCAAAAAGTAATTTAAATATAATATGATAGCATAAACAGCTATAAACGTATGAGACTGGATTATTGACAATGTCCATCTACAAAATTTGACTAATTATATTCACTTCAAAGAGATATTTACACATACGACAGCATAAAAAGCGGACTCATTCTAAGCATGACGTTATACTATTCAAAGACGACAGTGTCTTGTAAAGAGCTCCGTTGTCTCACCGTGACATACTCGCGTTCATCTCTCACTTGTCACTTTACAGTTAATCTACCGAGGGCCGAGAAGCAGCAATTCCCGGCTATGGAAGACAGGAACAAGTACACGACCAGCAACAAGGGGTCTGCTTACCTGGCAACATACGACATCATGGAGCTCATCGAGGTTTGTGGTGGCGTTCATACATGAGACTGTCACCCTATGAACTGTTGAATGTTTCACTGCTGAATGTGGTAGTTGGACAAACCCAAATATACGAACTCTAAGCGTATAATAATTTATTTGTATTAAATGGCTATCAAGCGAAGTGGTACTTTGTGGTGCCGTGGTGGGTCACGTTTAATGCCCTCTACAATTTAATTTTTTGCCCAATTTTTTTAAATTCTTAAATATTTACTAAATCATTTAGAGCAAATGTCCAAGTACACAGTTGTCTTTCCATATCTGAATCGTTTATTTGAAGGGTTGCCTGAGAATAACATTTATATTTATACCATATATGGTACATGCATGTTTTTATTTTTTGGCACCCCTGAAATATTACCGATTTCAAATTTTATATTGTGTTGCAATGTATTTTCATTTCGATAGTGCGATGTTCTGAATGTTCTAAGTTTCATTCTCTCGCCTTGCTGAGCAAAATTCAATACATGAACATTTGTTAAAAAATTTCCTTGATACACGTTAACACTAATTAATTTTAATTTTAATATAGTAGGTTCTTCGTTATACTTCTGCATGGTATTAGATTCCAGAAAACATCAGTTGTTGTTTTTTTCTCCAAGGCCGTACGAAGCCGTACGCCTAAAAAATGTTTGTCCATTGTTACATAAATAAATGATTTATCTTATAGTAGCTTGATCTTTGATGCCTGGTGTGTTGTTGGAAGTATGTGTTACCTGTACGTTTTTTTGTCAATATAAATGAACGTATTTTCTCCGACCAGTTCCTGATGTTTAATCTGATTATGAAGAGACCGACCATCCCATCGACTTCCTCTTGGACGTGACCAGAAACGTCCTGAAACAGATGAAAGCGCGCTACAACGTGGGCCAGATGCTGCTCATGGCCACCTCGATGGAAGACCTTGACTCTACGCCCAATGACATCACACGACGGTCCTCCTTGCACTTACCCTCACGACGAGACGATGCCCTAAATCTACGCCCAATGACATCACACGACGGTCCTCCTTGCACTTACCCTCACGACGAGACGATGCCTAAATCTACGCCCAATGACATCACACGACGGTCCTCCTTGCATTTACCCTCGTGACGAGACGATGCCTAAAACTTTGCTGAGCGTCTACTGAGTGTCGCCACCAGACATTTGGTGTCGTAAACATCTTCTATCTTAACATAGTGTCAATTGAAAAAGTTTTTTATCGACACAGTGTATGTTAAGTTTATTTATCCGTGACGTTGCTTGTTAGTGACGCTGGGGACTGAAAGAAATGACAATCTAATGACAACTTGAATATTGACCGAAAAACGGAAGTGTTAAGCACTTTGCAATGGTTAAATTATTGATAAATAGCAGACCCGTCGTGCGTTGCAACGATCTCAGTAAAAATGAATCAATTTAAAGAAACCAAGGAGTGTTATGTTTAAAAACATTTATGCAGAAACATTCGCGGAAGAGTGGAAAAAATTCCAAATTTCATAGCAAACGGATAAATAAATTAATAATTAAATATCGTACAAAAGAAACAATGATATTAAGGGCCCTGGCCCAAAGATGAGTGATAATATAGTTTTTTTTATTGCCATTGTGCTCAAGCTATATTGCTCAATATCGTGTAAAATTGAATAGGGAATACAATTATTAAAGTTCAGTAAAAAGACATTTGGGGCCCCCAGGGAATGGACATTAGGAGTTCAGTACACTATAGTAATATAGGCTCTTAAGTTTTTATTTACTAAGTTTGGTCAAAATCCAGTTATTTTCTTATTATCTAACGCTTAAACTACTTTTTATATAGCTAATATAGGGGGAAAATGACATTAAGGGGCCCCCGGCCCATTCGGTGCAAGAGGTCAACTACAAAATCCTGTTCATTTTAATTCAGTTTTATTGTGATATATTTCTCAAGGTCTTTAAAAATTGAATAGGAAAAATATCTTAATATGGGCTACCAAGTTTTTGTATACAAAGTTTGGTGAAGCTCTATTCATTTACTAAGTAGCTAACGCATAAACTAATATTTATATAGCTCATATAAGCAAAAAACGAAATTAATGGCCCCGGGGCCCATTCATGGCAAGATATGAAGTTCAGAAACCTGTTCATTTCAATATGGATAATAGTGGATACATTTACCATTATTTTTCAAGTTTTTTAATAATTGAATCGAGGAATAAAATCTTAAAAGTTTAAGTAAAAAGATAATTTGGGCCCCCAGCCCCGAAGGAGGGGCCATTAGGAGTCAATTGCCCGATAGTATTATAATATGGGCTACCAAGTTTTTGTTTACAAAGTTTGGCTACGTACTATTCATTTACTCAGTAGATAACGCTTAAACTAATTTTTAAATTGCTCGTATAAGCAAAATATGACATTATGGGCCCCCGGAGCCCCATGAGTGTTAACTTTCGAAATAAAAGTAGCCAGTTATTATCCCGGGAGCATACTAAACAGTCTCGAATAGGTTCATGACGATCGGGTGAATGGTTTAATCAGCTATAAAGGACATGCACACACACACACATACATACTTTGATTTATAAATATAGAGTTTGGGCCCCCAGCCCCGAGGGAATGAAAATTAGGAGTTCAGTGCCCTATTGTAATAAAAAAATAGACCCTTGAGTTTTTATATACTAAAATGGGTCAAGATACATTAATTTTCTCAGTATTTTACGCTAATACTAATTTTTATGCAGCTAATATAAGGGAAAAAACGACATTTAGGGGCCCCTGGGCCCTTTAACTGAAAGATGTTAATTTCAAAAACCTGTTCATTTTAATTCAGTTTCCTCAAACATATATTCCTCAAGATCGTGAAAAATTGAATGTGAACAAATATCTTATACATATACGAAGAAAATAAATTTGGGGCCCCCGGCCCCGAAGGAATGGACATTTGAAGTTATGTGCCCTATAGTATTTTAATATGGGCTACCGCGTTTGTGTATTCAAATTTTGGTTAAGATCCATTCATTTACTCAGTAGCTAACGCATAAATTAATTTTTATATAGCTTATATAAGCAAAAAAGACATTAAGGGCCCCAGGGCCCATTCAGTGTAAAATATAAAGTTCAAAACAAGTGTTCATTTCAATTTGTATAATAATGGATACATGTGCCAATATTTGTCAAGATTGTTAATAACTGAATTGTGAATAAAATCTTAAACGTTTAAGAAATTGAACTTTTTGGGCCCCAAGCCCCAAAGGAGTGGCCATTAGGAGTTCATTGCCCTATGGTATTTTAATTTCGGCTATCAAGTTGTTACATGCAAAGTTTGGTTAAGATCCAACAATTTACACAGTAGCTAGCGCTTAAACTAATTTTTATATAGCACATATAAGCAACAAATAACATTATGGGCCCCCGGTGCCCCATGAGTGTTAAATTTAGAAAACAAAGTTGACAGTTACCATCCCAGGTGGGTACTCAACATTCTCCAAAAAATTCATGACGATCGGATGAATAGTTTAGTCAGCTATAAAGGACATGCACACACACACACACACACACACAGACATACTTTGATTTTTATATATATAGATTGGAAATAAAAGAAATGTGTATAACATAAAATAAATGTAAATATAAGTTAGAAAAAAGAATTTGTTGAAAATAATGAGTTAAATAATTTTCTTTAATTTACATTTCCAAATGTAAAAAACAACAACAAAAAAGCAAATTCATCATATAAAATATTTTTATTAGAATTGCATTCTAAATTATTTCAATCAGCATTTAGCCCATAGGAATAACATAGTTAGAAAAAATAATATTTGAATTTCATTCCAGAGTTGAAAGTACAAAGTACATATTATTTTACAATTTTAAGATAAAATAACAATTCTATTTTGGAGTCCAGTGTCAGATGTAAGTTAAATAATATTATGAAACAAACTGCGACTGACTATAATAGTGCCTGGACGAAGGTGCAATTTTTATTGACGTATTAGTCAAGCACTTTGACAATACTATGTTACAATTACCTAAGACAATTACTGTTATCTTCATACAGCCAGGTGTTGTTTGAAACACTGACGATAAGAACCTCGTGTTAGTTGTGTAATATGTGCAATTGTGTGGTTCTCCTTGTTACGCTAGAGAGGACAGATAATGCTGTTTAAGATAAATTAATAAAATTATGTTTAAAATGCACAAGAAAAATGAAAGGTGTAAATGTTGTAATGTTTTAGATGATAACATTAGACAAATAATTGTTAAGAAAATGACAACACAAACACAATGGTGAACTCGATGTTAATGTAACATATAACGCGGGTCTAAGGGACGTCACTGAGAACTATAGGTATATAACACTGATACATAGTTACATAACTTGGAGACAGAGTTGCATAATAGTACTTTACCTACAGATTAGACTTGGTAGTATTTCAACGACCACAACAGTTGAAATAGAAGTCAGGTGAACATTTGTACTTGTCTTAATAAAGGCATATCGTATTATCGTGACTTCACATTTTTATAAAGCAATTTTGCGTTTAATAGTTGCTTGTTGTTATTTTTAAAATTTAATATCTTCGATTTTCATTAAATTACATGAACTCTTTTGGATGGCCATTGTTATCGTTGTTGGTCATATCATATTTTAGATTTGTGTAGCGCTGTTTTATAGTATTCTTATTTGAGCACTTTTAAACCTTGAACTTGGCAGACTCAGTTCCATGGAGTAAATCGGTACGTGTTCTGTAATAATTAAAAACCTTTGCTTTCTTTTGTTGATGGTTCTTCGAAAAGTGTCTCTTGGTCTAACTGATGTACCCTCGCCGTTGCCATGTGAGTGTCTGACTGAATGGCCACGAGCTGTACATGCGAAGCACATGACCGATGTAAGACGATCTGCTTTATATGATGCTAGTTTATGTATAGTAAATGAATAACATATAAACAGGGTATTAGTTAGACTGACAGGACGTAACACATCAGCGAACGTTTCGGCAAAGAGCCTTCCTCAACGAACAAAAAATACACAACTAAAACGAATAAAACGAAAGAATAAAAAAACTTAGCTGCGGTGAAATCCAATTAGACCAGTAGAATTATAGTAAGGAGAGAAAAGTAGAAGCTTATATAGGAAAGGAGTGGGTGGGTGTGGCCAATCAATGAGGTTGTCAGTGCAAACACGACATTCATCCCATGTGGTGTTAGGGTCCCATACTCTTGGTTCAGTCTATTCTCCAGACTAACCCTGCTGAGTGTGTTTGTACTAAACACCATGGCGGTGACAGACATGTCATCGACGCCCATGTGGTCACGTCCATTGAAGTGTATTATATTGGACATAATCAATACTTTTAGTTATGTCTCATATATAAGGCATTTATAGTCAAAAACTTTGTTTTTACGGGTTGTTTAATTTATGGTACAAACACCTGGATATTTTTCAAGTCAAGGGTAAAAACTCCAGCGGAAATAGTTCGTTATCACCTCGGTTTTGAGGCCACCCACGACGCGGAAGAGAAATGTGGAAACAAGTTAACGTTTACCTTATCACCGCAAAGGGAAGACCATTCCTTTTTAAATCCTTTATATTAACTCGTGGTGTCTGCGGCCGACCGACCTTGCTTGCTTGCTTGTCGCCAAAACTTTTGATCGATTTTTAACCCACTTGCTCGCAAGATAGCGAGCTGAAATTTTGCAGGCAGTTTCTTACCGATGATAAAAACAATGTATCAAAATTTCAGATCGATCGCATGTACCGTAATTAAATTATTGATTTTTTAGATTATTTTATTTATTCCTATGTATCATGCTATTTTTTGAGATAGAGCGTCGCGGTGCGTATTATATTGAACAACCTTTCTGTCGCGCAATAAGGTGCGTATTTTATTGACAGCTCTTTTTATAAACATATTCCTGATCGGTGCGCATTATATTAAACATGTTTTACGACACAACTGCAATTTTGTATTTCTGGATGGTCTGGCGCTGCGTATTATAATGAACATTCTTTTAATTACTTCTCGTACATAAAGGATTTATAGTCAAAAACCTGGTTTTTTACGGGTTGTTTTTATTAAATCCTTTATATTAACTCGTGGTGTCTGCGGCGGACCTTGCTTGCTTGCTTGTCGCCAAAACTTTTGATCGATTTTTAACCCACTTGCTCGCAAGATAGCGAGCTGAAATTTTGCAGGCCGTTTCTTACCGATGATAAAAACAATGTATCAAAATTTCAGATCGATCGCATGTACCGTAATTAAATTATTGATTTTTTAGATTATTTTATTTATTCCTATGTATCATGCTATTTTTTGAGATAGAGCGTCGCGGTGCGTATTATATTGAACAACCTTTCTGTCGCGCAATAAGGTGCGTATTTTATTGACAGCTCTTTTTATAAACATATTCCTGATCGGTGCGTATTATATTAAACATGTTTTACGACACAACTTCAATTTTGTATTTCTGGATGGTCTGGCGCTGCGTATTATAATGAACATTCTTTTAGTTACTTCTCGTACATAAAGGATTTATAGTCAAAAACTTGTTTTTTTACGGGTTTTTCTTATTAAATCCTTTATATTAACTCGTGGTGTCTGCGGCGGACCTTGCTTGCTTGCTTGCTTGCTTGTCGCCAAAACTTTTGATCGATTTTTAACCCACTTGCTCGCAAGATAGCGAGCTGAAATTTTGCAGGCAGTTTCGTACCGATGATAAAAACAATGTATCAAAATTTCAGATCGATCGCATGTACCGTAATTAAATTATTGATTTTTTAGATTATTTTATTTATTCCTATGTATCATGCTATTTTTTGAGATAGAGCGTCGCGGTGCGTATTATATTGAACAACCTTTCTGTCGCGCAATAAGGTGCGTATTTTATTGACAGCTCTTTTTATAAACATATTCCTGATCGGTGCGCATTATATTAAACACGTTTTACGACACAACTGCAATTTTGTATTTCTGGATTGTCTGGCGCTGCGTATTATAATGAACATTCTTTTAATTACTTCTCGTACATAAAGGATTTATAGTCAAAAACTTGGTTTTTTACGGGTTGTTTTTATTAAATCCTTTATATTAACTCGTGGTGTCTGGTTGCTTGATTGCTTGCTTGATTTCTTGTCGCCAAAACTTTGGATCGATTTTTAACCCACTTGCTCGTAAGCTAGCGAGCTGAAATTTAGCAGGCAGTTTGGTGGCGATGATAAAAACTATGTATCAAAATTTCAGATCGATCGCATGTACTGTAATTGAATTATTGATTTTATAGATTATTTTATTTATCTCTTTTTTTCTCTATGTATCATGTTATTTTTTGAGATAGAGTGTAAGGGTGCGCATTATATTGAACAACCTTTCTGTCGCGCAATAAGGTGCGTATTTTTTTGACAGCACTTTTTATAAACATATTCCTGATCGGTGCGCATTATATTAAACCTGTTTTACAACACAACTACAATTTTGTATTTTTGGATGGTCTTGCCCTGCGTATTATAATGAACATTCTTTTAGTTACGTCTCATACATAAAGGATTTATAGTAAAAAAACTAGTTTTTTAACGGGTTTTTAAAATTTCTAATTTGACATGTCAATGGTAAACCTTTGCTCCAAATTCTATGTTTAAAAAAAATAAAGAAATATTTTCTGTTGGTTAAGTTATAATACAGAGATAGTATTTTTCAAATATAATTCTATCTCCAAAATAAATATGTATATATTAGGTTAAATATATTCCTCATACTGTTTTTTTCCATGATTCTTATAATACGAAAATTAGCTTTTGAAAATATTTAAAATTTCTATTTCAAACTGAGCATTTTGAACCTATGTGAAGATTTGCGAAACTATTCAATGCTTATTTAAAAATTGCTTTTACTTTTACTCGTAACTTTGCAAAGTAGTTTACATAAATTTCCAAATATTAATACTTAACTAAAATTACCAAATAAATAACTAAAGTACTTTACTTTTATGAGGCCATGCTTATTCTCTTAGTCAGTGTTGAATATCAGAATGACGTTAGCTAGTTAAAAAGAATTATACTGTTAACTACATTTATATTAAATTAAACATGGAATATTTATAAATTTCTATAAAAGAAAAAGTTAGTATACATACTAAAATCATGAATTAAATCCTTTATGTTTTTAATCCCAAAATGCATTTCATTTATAATGATACAAGTCAAACAATAAGGTGGAGGATTAAGACAATTACTGTTATCTTCATACAGCCAGGTGTTGTTTGAAACACTAAATACAAACCATAGATAAGCGTAGGACGCAATAATCTTCTGTATAGAAGGAGCGTCTGTAAACCGATAAGATAAGATAAGATAAGAGGATTATAGCCATCAAAGTTTATTTTTTTTATAATTTAGAAACCGAACACTTTTAACGTTGGAACCGGAACTCTACCAAACGCACCCAAACGTCACTCAGTCACTACTTCCCAGTGCATCTCAGTGCGGTGTACATGGTGCGGCGCTATGTGGGCACTATGTGGGTATGCACAGTGTGTACACTATTACAGACCAGGGGTAGTGCGTCACTGGCCCACCGGCGTGTCCCTGCAGTAAAACATACTCTAGCAGACGGCTACAGTTTCCCAGTTGTAGCTAACATAAATACATGAACGACTATAAATTCCGATGGCTCGGGGAAATACTCTTTAGCAAAATATCGTTCTGGCTTTTGGGCTACTTGAGTTGTTGTGGTCAGAGGGATTTTTGTGAGCTTTGGTGCAAGAAAGGCGGGTGGGAGGGGGTAAGAAAGTCATAGACAATATTCTTTCTGTTTTTGAACAGGTTTAATTGCTTCATTTGAAGTTATGTGCAGAGGCGTAACTAGGTTTTTGGCACCCTTGGCTAATTTGTTTTTGGCGCCCTTGATACATTGACAAGTTTGAGCTTTGCGATTTTTTCATTTGTTAGAAAAAATAATTGAATTTCTCTTATTTTATTTATGACAATAAATATGTAGTCTGACATTGACAGTTATACAACGTGAATATAAAAAATGCATAAGACAGGAACAATACTAATTTTCAGTTTATTATTTACTAATTAATACCAAATAATTGGTGTTAAACACGGGATATTGTTGTGTTTATAAAGAATACAGCAAAACTTGAAGTAGCATCTATTATAAATTTTAAAAAAATGTCAATTGTAATAATCAAACTTAACGATAGAAACTCACAATTAAAAGTAGGGGACAGCCGAATATCCGGAATCCCGGATATCCGGATCAAATGTCGAGATTGTTGCCACTATCCGGATTCGGCAAATACCTATGGCAGATCCGAATAGTATCCGGATATCAAGGTAGTAAAGAATTTTTAAAATTAAATTAAATTAATATTAATTAGTTTATAACCAAATATATAAAAAGTATTAAAAAGTAAAAAAAAACAATAACCAGAAATCAGTACATTTAACAAAAATTTTCTTCAACAACTCAAAGTTAACCGGAATTTACTAACTAGTTACTATTTTATTTACTCATGTCATTAAATTATTTTCATTGTTATAGCTGATATATTAATTTTATGTTAAAATAATAATTTTAATTTAATTTGTAATTATTAGTTTATACTATAAACTATATAGTGAAACAGGAGCCTTGGAAACTGGGACAGGCTGAGAGTTGGTTCTCTTTTTTAATTAGTTTTTCATTGACTAGTACGTTGACAGTAGTCAATCTTTCAATACTTTCAATTCATTATCCAAATTTAAACATTTTACTTATATGATATAAATTATATCATTGTAATAAATTTATATTCATTTTTTTCCCGTTGAACTTTAAATGGCAGTTGCAATTGTGATTTCATTTGCGAACTTAAAAACTAAAATGTTGCTTGTCTCAAGTGTTATAGTTATATCTTATTCAGTCTTATAATTTTGAAACTCTAGTCTATTGTGAATATAATAATTATACAAAATAAGTTAAGTAACAAATTAAGTTATACATTAAATTATTAATATATAACAAAATAAACAAATTAACAAGCGTTGATCCATTCAAATCATTCAAATCTACTCAAAATATAGTAAAAGAATCAATTTCAATACGAGAAAAATAAATTAAGTTAAAAAGTTACAAGTATAGATATTACTTTACTACATAAGATAACAAACTAAGTTAAATAACAGCATATTAAACTTAAAATGTCTGAATAAAAGAACAGTTTTATTATGGTTCTAGGTCACGACTTATTGTACATAACACTACACACACAGTACAACACTGTTCGCTAGGTACAAACTACACAGTTCGTTGAACTTCTTCAAGTTCGTTCATTCAATTCATTCTAAAATGTCCATCGTTGACTTTTACAATGTAAAAATGTCGATAGCAGATACTCTTCATTTGTAGGATAATAAATATTTTAATAAATAGTATTAAATACTTGATTTGAAGTAGTAAAGTACACCCTATTAGCTCTTACACTTAAATGTGGAGTTATCCGGAACCGGAATCCGGATCCGGCAAATATTAGGGCCAAACTATCCGGATTCGGCAAATAGTAAAAAACCATATCCGGCTGATCCCTAATTAAAAGTAAATTTAAGTAACACTCCAACGACTACAGCTCAGCACTGCTGTAAGCTGGCGTGTTGCTAATAAAGTCGGACCTCTCTAAGTCGTATTGGTTTGTTGCTAATACAGTCGGACCTCTCTAAGTTGAACTCAAAAGTGTGGGGGGGATTCGACTTACGAGTTTTCGAGGTAGGGAAACTGGCGTAATACGCGCAGATTAATCAAAGACAATGTTGATATTGAGGGGGGGGGAGCCATAGCGGCTAGAAGGCCTGACAGGAAAGAGGGGCGGTGATGTTTCTTATGAAAGGAGCCAACTTGCTTTGACATACCGACACAAGCCCGTGAGAGGAGATACCACCTCACTTTCCTGTCAAGCTTCTAGCCGTTATGGCTGTTCTCCCCACCTCTCAATATCTAATTTGTCCTTGCTTAATTGGCGCATATTACGCCAGTTTCCCTAACTCAAAAACTCCGTAAGTCGAATTTTTTTTCGGGTCCTTTTGAGTTCGACTTAGAGAGGTCCAACTGTATTTATTTAAATACAAATTTAAAAATTAGAGATTTAGTGGCGCCCTTTTGAGCTGGTGCCCTTGCCAACTGCCCCGATGCCAACCAGTTGTTACGCCACTGGTTATATGAGAAGAGAGATAGCAGGGAAAAACTCTTTGTTGGGAAAAGAATGAGGTACGCAGCTGTTGCTAGTGTTTTGCTCATTAAAATTTTTAAGATTGGCAACGTTGGAATCTTTGATTGCGTTATTGGTGAACTTGGTGTTTTCTAAGTCGTGGTTGTGTCTGCAAAGCATCACATACATTCACATCAGCTTGTGCTTCTACCTGTTCAGAAAATTCGAAGGTGACTTTTGAGTTATATTTCTTATCGGATAACAGAACTTTACATGCGTAATGAGATATGTTATACCCTGCTAGAATCCTAGAAATGACTGTTCCAGTTAAAATATTGTTGGTGTACTAAGGCCTTTAATAGGAATTTAAACTGGATTGTTTGCGATAAGAAAAATATTGCTATGACTACATCAACATTACTGAAGTAGCAGACGCTAAATAGAAGCAACACATCAAATATGAAAACACACACACACACACACACACACAGGCACACACACACAGGCACACACACACATAAACACGCACGCACACACACACATACATTAAAATAAACAAACTACAAATTCCTATCATGAAGATAGAGAAAGAAATAATCTGGGGTCATTTTCAGGAGACATCAGATCTGTATGTTCAGTATTTATTTATACTATCTAATTTATTTTTTAAATAATTTTTTTAAAAAAAATCAAACTGTTCAGCTGTTAAATTTGAATCCCAAGACATACCAAAATCAACCAATTTGCTAGGTGGAGAGAAATATTTTGGAAGGAAAAAACTTTAACAGAATTGAACAACTATTTTTGCTTTTTTCACAGCCAGTTTTCAAACACCAATAAAAGAAAAAATGAAGTAACACCCCCCCCCCTTTTTTAACTTTGATGTATTTAAATAAACATTAAGTATATATATTTTTTTCAATGGACAATATGAAACCTGTCAGTTCAATAATTTAAAAAAAAATTGTTAATTAATGCCTCCACCATACCTATTTTTGCTTGATTTTATTTTAACAACACGGACAAAAGTAATGATGAATTTCAAGTACCGTTTATTCCGGTCTTTAAGACGAGTTTTTAGCCCCTAAAAATTTTCTCTAAATTCCCGGGTCGTCTTTTGCGCCAGATATCGACTTATTGTTTTTTTACCTGTTAATATAGTATAGCACCATTACCGTAAGACAGTACAGTATACAAATGGCTAACAGGCAATACCCCATCATGTCTCCACCACCAAGATGAAAGAATATGAAGCCAGGTTCAGACTTGGAAACTTTCAAAATACGTGTTTTGGAAGAGGGGTAGGAAGGTCTTATTCGGGGGAAAAGCTTAAAACCTATACTTTAATAGGAAAATCATGGGGTCGTCTTTTACGTCCAATCTTCTGAATATACGGTACTTTAAATTTTTGACTCGCTCCTTTTGGATAGACACTAAATCTTAGTTAAGAATATCTAATTAATGTCTGCCCCAAAAGGGTCTGTCAAATCTTCAAATAGTTGTATAATAATATCTAAAACAAAATTACTATGAGAGGAAGCAATGAAAGAGGTAGGAAGATACATGCACTTTTTTAAATTTAAAGAACATTCAAAATTTTAAAAAAACGTCTTAGACACATAAAGATTATGATCAAATGAAATGCAACCAAATAATCTGAACTAAATCTAGAAAAATGCCAATCAAATTTTATATTTTAAAAATTAATTGAAAAAAAATATTTTCGTTAATTATTTATGTTGCCCATAAGAAATGATACTTTTCTAATTATTTGTATTATTGCATTACTGATTGAAAGTTTTTGTTAAGATTATTAACAAAAAACTTTAAATTTGATTTTGTTAAGATTATTCTGTCAAAAATGGGATGGCCTATACGTGGCTCAACAGAGTACAGTTGCGGAGCTGGCGGCCGCTTCAGAAGCAAACGTTCCGTGTTGCTCTCAGCTGTGAGGTCCTTTTGGGTGAGGGGGCGGGATAGCTAAGGGGATTTTACGGGAAGACCCTTGAAGGGCATTAGGCTCGTGGCTGCTGACTTTCTTCCACATGTATGCTATCGTTAAGATTATTATATTATTATTTAAAAAAAATTTTTTTTTACTTAAACTTAACGCGCTACTCCCATGTTATTAACGCTGTGGAGCAATAACGGCTGTAACTATAACGGCTGTAGCTATAAGTGACAAATGAAGACCTCAAGGGAAGAAACGGCTATGTGACATTTTTGTGGTTTTGAGATATTGAAATTTTAAAGTTTAAAACCATGTAATTTTATTATTTGTAAACCAAATTAAAAATAAACAAAAGCTTTGACAACTTTGGCCATTTGTTTATAACTTTTAATTAATAAATTTGATTTATGACCCTTATAAAAGAAATAGTTCATTTTTTACCTGAGTTGGGTGGAAATGTAGTTAGCCGTTTCTTCCATTGTAAGTAACCTTAGTGTGTTTTTTTCATTGATAACTATCTTTTAATACTAATTTTTATAGTGAATCTTAAAGTAAACTAAAAATTTTAATATTTTACTTAAAAATAATGGTGTTTTTTTTTAATTTGATAATAGTAATTAATTTTTAATATAAATTTTTGTATGTCCCTTATTAAATAATAATTAAATTAAACATTGGAAAAAATACTTTGTGATAAGCTATAATTAGATTCAGGTACTGATTATTAGCTTTATGATTCAACGAGACAATGGTAGAAAAGACAGACAACAGACATTAAAAGCATACACTCAGAGATAGAGTTCTTTCGAGGAGTCATAAATAATCAGAAGCATGGACATGAGGACACAGGCAAACAACCATTGACATGAGGACACAGACAAACAACCATTGACATGAGGACACAGGCAAACAACCATTGACATGAGGACACAGACAAACAACCATTGACATGAGGACACAGACAAACAACCATTGACATGAGGACACAGACAAACAACCATTGACATGAGGACACAGACAAACAACCATTGACATGAGGACACAGACAAACAACCATTGACATGAGGACACAGGCAAACAACCATTGACATGAGGACACAGACAAACAACCATTGACATGAGGACACAGACAAACAACCATTGACATGAGGACACAGACAAACAACCATTGACATGAGGACACAGGCAAACAACCATTGACATGAGGACACAGACAAACAACCATTGACATGAGGACACAGACAAACAACCATTGACATGAGGACACAGACAAACAACCATTGACATGAGGACACAGGCAAACAACCATTGACATGAGGACACAGGCAAACAACCATTGACATGAGGACACAGACAAACACACATTACTTTGGAAATTAAATAAGTCAAAGATATAAATTAATAAAAAAATGTTTATTATATAACAAAAATTAATTTTGCACATCAAACTCAAGTTCATCTGGTTTATTGTCATTAGGCAGGGAGTAAAATAATTCAGGATTGTTGGTAAATTTCTTCAGTACCTGTAAGTCTTTAAATTTTGCCTCAGAAATACACAATTTCTCTGTGTAAAGGTATGTAGGTTCTCCCTTTAAAACAGTGTCTTTTTTGTTTCTTAAGTTGGTATTAATGGTGGCTTTCCAAAAACTACCGTTCCAAGAATCTCGATAGACCATTATTCCAGGAGCATCAACTGAAAATGATATCTCCCTAAGAGGTCTTGTTGGCACAGGGCATCCAGCTTTATAAAAGAAGTTATGTTCCTCACCATTGATTGTTGGAGTACAAACACATTAAATGGGGTGGGATTACTCCTAGCATTTTCAAATGTTTTTATCCAGTCAGAGGGCACATTAGCTATTGTCTTACAATGTATGAGACCCATGTCTTTGTCACATTCCATTTAAGAGTGACCTGTTTCAGGTAAAGAAAATTTGATAGAATTAAATCTTTTCTTGTCTTGTATTAGGTAATCTAAAAAGCGAATAACTGTGTAGTTTTTATTTTGACCAGCACATGAATCACAAAATAACTCCGTGTGTTCAACAGAAGGACTCAGATGATTTATGAAACAAATCCAGTAACATTAATGTCACTTCATCTGCACCTTTTTTTGCTGTTGTCTCATCATAACCATAGATCTAGACATCTTTGGAAGAAATCACATGAATATTAAATGAATAAAATGAAAAATTTTCTTCTGTAATAAAAGCCATTACAAGAATTATTTGGCAGATTCAAAATTTTGTTCAAATCAAACGCAATAGCAGCAAAGTCCAAACCCCGCATTGCTCTTAGCCTAGCTTCTATTTTTTGAGGCACCTATCCTATTAACTCGAGAAGGATTCCGGATTCAACGCATCCGGTTCTGTCATCAACTTTTTCAAAACGCTCGTAAATACTTTTTCTGACTTGCTAGATAGCTGAAATTTCGACAGTAGGTTTGTCGTGTGGGGAGGATAAAGCTATTACATTTTCAGATCGATCGAGCGTACCGTAATTAATTTATATCATTTTTAGTTTATCTCTATATGTAGCGGCAAGCTTTTGTTGACATTTTACGCGTCACGCTGAGTTAAGTTCAACCATCCATGATCAAAACTTTTTCCATTTTACAACAAAGAGTATTTAAGGAAATCTCAGTCTGTAAATGTTTGTCGCGTTTAAGCATGATAAATACTTTTTAGTTATGTCTCATATATAAGGGATTTATAGTCAAAAACTTAGTTTTTACGGGGTTGTTTAATTCAATCCCTTATATTAACTTCACCGTCGTCTTTTGGGTGCGCAGGCGGTCGGTCGGGCGGAAAAACAAAAGTAAAAAATGACACACTTCCCGTGATGCATAGTGTAGTGTGTATAGAAAATCATTCCAGATATAACAAGCGAAATCATAGAATGTCTTATATAGACAATCCATGTGTTGTGAAAAAAATATTTTTTTCTGCTAAGTGGATCAGCGCACATATGGAAAGGAGTTAAGAATGTATAAGTTTACTTCTATAGAAAATGTCAAATTTTGCTCACAAATTTCGTCTCTAGATTAACTTGGCTAACAGGACTTCATGAATGAAATTAAGTTTTACACATTTTTTTAACGCGTAAAAGTAGAAAATAAAATGAAGAAAAAAAACTTTTTAAAAAGAATGAGGCCCAGTTGCAGTGAGAAATTTAGAATCTCGCATGAAAAAGCAGAAAATAATTTTTTAGTCACAAACTAAGTAGTCACACAAAGTTTACTTTCTGGATACAAAATTAGGAACATATTAAACATTTTATATTAAGTTCCTCTGGCAATTTGAAAAAAAAATTGATTTCAAAATGAACCTCCAAACATATGAGCAAAATTTGGAAAAAGACCGAAAAGCCTTCAGAATTTAACAATTATAAAAGAATTCAAATCGTTAAAAAACATTTTATTACGGATTTTTTGGGTTAAATTACGCCGCTGTTATACACCGAGCCAACCTCAACTCTTACGCAAACATATTTTAAACACTTCAGTGGGAGACAAGAAAAGGTGCTGCTGCAATGTTTTGTTTGATATCGTACGTTGCATGGTTACTATATCTTTATCGTAGCGTCCTTTTTCCCCGGTGAAATCTCATGGGGCCCCCAGTATAGCCAAAGCAGCTCTCGACAGCAGATGCAATTGTGAAGCTTTCTCCAAGGTCATGTAGTTGAAAGCGAGAAACGGTTCTTTAAAGGATTATTTATCTTGTTGTAACTGTAGCAGATAAGTGTACTGTATGTATGCAATTATTTTACATTTTTACAAATTAAAATAGTAAGTACCAAACACATTAAAATATACTTTGATTTCAATGTTATATATATTTTTATCGGCAGTGTTAGTAATTTACAACACACAGTGGTGTAGGCTACGTGGCAAAGCGGGTGGTTGTCTCGGTTGAAATTTTTGGGAAGTTGCATGAACTTTGGAAAAATTAAAATTTACTAAAATATTCTAATGCTCGTCTCCTAAGTCTTCAAGTAAGAAACAAAAACGAAACTATTTTGTCAGATTCTATTGCTTTTCGGTTCATGCTTTCTAACTTAAATTTCATCCTACTAATACTCCACTTTCAGAGCAGGATTTAGACTCGAGGAGACCCTAAGCTATTTGAGACATGGGACCTTTTGTAAGTCCATATACCCTATGTCAGTGCCAAATATGATATTCGGATTCCTAGAGGGTTAAACTGAAATTCAATTAATGAGCATATAGTTAGTGAAATAAATCTTTAAGTTAAAACTATTTTTATTCATTACAAAATGAATTGTACTAACTCTGGTAAAATGAGACAAAAGTTCTTTTGAAAGGAAAAGTTACATCAATTTGCAACCAACATATTAAGAAACAATCACAAAATTGATTCTACATTAGGGAATGCTGATTGGAAACGATAGTTAAATTCTACCCTAAACAGATCCTTATGTGTCATTGAAAAATTGAAAATTAAATGCATTAAGACATAGGTTCCATACCTTTTTCCGGTGGCGACCCCTTTCTATACAAGCCATGTGACACCCGACCCATATGCAATTGAAAAAGGCATTTTCAATAAGGTTTTATAACTTCTCTATTCGGCATTAAGTGTAAAATGTATTTATATGTACTATTACGAATTTAGCAGTGCACAATTTCATTATAGTGAATTTTTTAAGTTAAATCTACAAGTTGGCGACCCCCAGAAAACCATTCTTAAAGGGGGTCACGACGCATAAGTTTGGAACCCGGGCATTCATTTAGTGCTTTTACTTTAAGTTCTAATTATAATTTTTCAATTTTCACTTTTTTATCTTTATTAACGTTGGGAAAGGCTTTACTAATTGTGTAAGTGTTCCAGTGCTGCACTGGAGTTTTGCGGAATATTGAGTAAGGGAATGCTGTACATGCCAATCAGACAGGACTCATGCTCGCCTAGCCCCGGGCGCAGGTAACCCACGCCCTGCCAGAGAACGCAATTGCTTTTAATAGATTGTTCATTGAAATGCACACATCGTGCATTTAACATTTAGATGAACTTTATTTAGGTTTTTATTATTGAATAAATATAAAAATATAAAATTTTAATGCATATTAATCTATAAACTAAAAACTAAACTAGAGATCCAGTCGTGCACATTTCTTACTCTATACACATTTATACTACCAACCATACGATTAGAGTCAGATTATGTGTTTAACAATAACTCTTTAATTACATGAAAATCCAATACAATATATCAATGTTTACGGTTAAGGTAAACTAAAACTTTACAAAGAACAATATCTTTAAGTCATGTTCATTTGCTTTTTTTTGTTGCTCCCCCACCTCTCGAAAATAACTTTTTTTTTACTTCCATGTTTATTTAATTTTTCTAATGCTTGTGTAAAACTTGTAGCACTAGCCAGTTGCATTCAATTACATGTATCACTATAACGTTGGCACGTCATTTTACAGATAAACAGTTATCGTGCGTCCAATACCTTTAAGAAAAAAAGGCAAGAGTAAAATATTCTAGCCTCCAGTTGCTAGAATTTAAAGCCAATCAAGTGATTAACACAAAATTTGAGAATCTTTATTTAATAATTTTCTTATCAGCTTCTTGTGATGTTTTTTGTTAGTTTGAGTTGTGTCAACATGAGATAAGAATTACACATACTCTATGAGACAACTTTATATAGAGTAAAGTATACGAAATGCAATTAGAGCTAGTAGGAGATCTAATCGATCAAGAGAAGAAGTTATTTCTTTAATTTTATATATTTCTTATTAATATTTGTGAGCTTAGTTTGACATCAAACACACAAAACAAAAACAAGCAAACAAACAAAGACACATACAAATTATTTCATTTTTGAATATATAAAATATAAACTAATAGGATAGATCAATGAGATTCAATATTTGTTTGATTTAAACTATTAGCAGCCGTGTTGCCACTTACAGCTATGCTTTTGGAAAATAATATCATATAACTGATAGTTATATGTACTTCAATAAAAATTAAATGATGTGATTAGAGAGGTAAGCTTCTGAAAATTTTTATTGTTGATAAAATTTAAAAAATATCGCCTTTTCAAAAGTATTTATCGTTTCAATATTATAGCATATTTAAATTGGTATAACTTATTCAAAAACTAAAACTTGGTAGAGTAAACAACATGGAGCACAATTCTTGGATGTAATAAAAAGTTAGTTGGCTAAAAAAATATAGTTATGTTCTTTTATAGCAATCTAAACACAAATAACGATTAAATTCACATTTATGTTTTTGCATTTTTAAAACATTTTCTTTTGTTGTTTAATTTTTTTTTCAAAATGCATTTGTTCATTGCAACAATATCTTTCATTCACTACCCTTCCCCAAAACAGGAAAATTTTAATTTCAAAAAAGGATTAACTTCTGGATGCCGAGTTTCAATGCAGTAGATGGACTAATTCTTTTCTAAGAAAAATGTCTGAATTGACTGATTTTTCAAATTCAATCAGCTCCAAGAAAAAGAATAAATAAATTCATCAAACTGGATGCAATGCATATTATTTAAAAATCGCATTTATACATAGTATGTGATTAACGCAGAAAATAAGATGTCGATATAAAATTTTCAAGTATCTCACTAAGTACTTCTAATGTTTTTTAAAGTAACTTCTTAATAACGGACCTTATGTAATATCATCAGCAATGTGTTTATTTAAATGCATGAAAAGAAAATTCTAAAAGAAATTTGAAATATAATTCCCTAAAAAAAAGGATGTGTAACAAGTTGATTTACATATGCATCATTCTTCTGTGCTTTGCAAAACGTGAATCAAAAACACATGGCTTAATCATATCAAACATATCAACCACAGAGTTAGATACAACAACTGAGACATTAACCACATACTTAGATACAACAACTGAGTCATTAACCACAGAGTTAGATACAACAACTGAGACATTAACCACAGAGTTAGATACAACAACAGAGACATTAACCACAGAGTTAGATACAACAACTGAGACATTAACCACAGAGTTAGATACAACAACTGAGACATCAACCACAGACTTAGATACAACAACTGAGACATTAACCACAGACTTAGATACAACAACTGAGAAATCAACCACAGACTTAGATACAACAACTGAGACATTAACCACAGAGTTAGATACAACAACTGAGACATTAACCACAGAGTTAGATACAACAACTGAGACATCAACCACTGACTTAGATACAACAACTGAGACATTAACCACAGACTTAGATACAACAACTGAGACAATCAACCACAGACTTAGATACAACAACTGAGACATTAACCACAACTTAGATACAACAACTGAGTCATTAACCACAGAGTTAGATACAACAACTGAGACATTACCACAGAGTTAGATACAACACTGAGACGATCACACAGACTTAGATACAACAAGTGAGTCATTAACCACAGACTTAAATACAACAACTGAGTCATTAACACAGAGTTAGATACAACAACTGAGACATTACCACAGACTTAGATACAACAACTGAGACATTAACCACAGAGTTAGATACAACAACTGAGACATTAACCACAGACTTAGATACAACAAATGACACATCAACACAGTTTAGATACAACAACTGAGTCATCAACAACAGAGTTAGATACAACAACTGAGACAATTACCACAGAGTTAGATACAACAAATGACACATTAACCACAGCTTAGATACAAACAACTGACACATTAACCACAGAGTTAGATACAACAACTGAGACATCAACCACAGAGTTAGATACAACAACTGAGACTCACCACAGACTTAGATACAACAACTGAGACGTCAACAACAGAGTTAGATACAACAACTGAGACAATTACCACAGAGTTAGATACAACAACTGACACATCAACACAGAGTTAGATACAACAAATGAGTCATTAACAACAGAGTTAGATACAACAACTGAGACATTACCACAGAGTTAGATACAACAACTGAGACGTTAACCACAGAGTTAGATACAACAAATGAGACTTCAACACAGAGTTAGATACAACAACTGAGACATTAACCACAGACTTAGATACAACAACTGAGTCATTACCACAGACTTAGATACAACAACTGAGTCATTTAACCACAGACTTAGATACAACAACTGAGACATTAAACAAAGAGTTAGATACAACAACTGATTCAGTAACAACAGACTTAGATACAACAACTGAGACATTAAACAAAGAGTTAGATACAACAACTGAGACGTCATATCACAGACTTAGATACAACAACTGAGACATTAACCACAGAGTTAAATACAACAACTGAGACATCAAACACAGAGTTAGATACAACCACTGAGACGTATCACACAGACTTATATATAAACAACTGAGACATTAACCACAGAGTTAGATACAACAAATGACACATCAACCACAGAGTTAGATACAACAACTGAGACAGTAACCACAGACTTAGATACAACAACTGAGACATTAACCACAGAGTTAAATACAACAACTGAGACATTAACCACAGACTTTAGATACAACAAAACTGAGACATTAACACAGACTTAGATACAACAACTGAGTCATTAACAACAGAGTTAGATACAACAACTGAGACAATTACCACAGACATAGATACAACAAATGGTCATTAACACAGAGTTAGATACAACAACTGAGTCATTAACAACAGAGTTAGATACAACAACTGAGACATTACCACAGACTTAGATACAACAAATGATCACAAACTTAGATACAACAACTGAGTCATTAACAACAGAGTTAAATACAACAACTGAGACAATTACCACAGACTTAGATACAACAAATGATCACAAACTTAGATACAACAACTGAGTCATTAACAACAGAGTTAAATACAACAACTGAGACAATTACCACAGACTTAGATACAACAAATGATCACAAACGTTAGATACAACAACTGAGTCATTAACCACAGAGTTTAGATACAACAACTGAGACAATTACCACAGACTTAGATACAACAAATGGATCACAAACGTTAGATACAAACAACTGAGTCATTAACAACAGAGTTAGATACAACAACTGAGACAATCAACCACAGAGTTAGATACAACAACTGAGACATCAACCACAGAGTTAGATACAACAACTGAGACGTATCACACAGACTTAGATACAACAACAGAGACGTTAACCTCAGAGATAGATACAACAACTGAGACGTCATATACAGACTTAGATACAACAACTGAGACATTAACTACAGAGTTAAATACAACAACTGAGACATCAACCTCAGAGTTAGACACAACTGAGACATCAACCAGAGAGTTAGATACAACAAATGACACATTAACTACAGAGTTAGATACAACAACTGAGACGTTAACCACAGAGTTAGATACAACAACTGAGACATTAACCACAGAGTTAGATACAACAACTGAGACATTAACCACAGAGTTAGATACAACAACTGAGACATTAACCACAGAGTTAGATACAACAACTGAGACATTAACCACAGAGTTAGATACAACAACTGAGACATTAACCACAGAGTTAGATACAACAACTGAGACATTAACCACAGAGTTAGATACAACAACCGAGACATCAACCACAGAGTTAGATACAACCACTGAGACGTATCACACAGACTTAGATATAACAAGTGAGACATTAACCACAGACTTAAATACAACAAATGAGTCCTTAACTACAGAGTTAGATACAACAACTGAGACATTAACCACAGAGTTAGATACAACAACTGAGACATTAACCACAGAGGTAAATACAACAACTGAGACATTAACCACATATTTAGATACAAAAACTGAGACATTAACCACAGACTTAGATACAACAACGGAGTCATTAACCACAGAGTTAGATACAACAACTGAGACATTAACCACATACTTAGATACAACAATTGAGACATTAACCACAGAATATATACAACTACTGAGACATTAACCACAAACTTAGAACCAACAACTGACACATCAACCACAGTGTTAGATAAAACAACTGACACATCAACCACAGACTTAGATACAACAACTTACACATTAACCACAGAGTTAGATACAACAACTGAGACGTCAACCACAGAGTTAGATACAACAACTGAGACATCAACCTCAGAGTTAGATACAACAACTGACACATTATTCACAGAGTTAGATACAACACCTGACACATCAACCACAGAGTTAGATACAACAAATAAGTCATTAACAACAGAGTTAGATACGACAACTGAGACATCAACCACAGAGTTAGATAAAACAACTGAGACGTTAACCACAGAGTTAGATACAACAAATGAGACTTCAATCACAGAGTTAGATACAACAACTGAGACATTAACCACAGACTTAGACACAACAACTGAGTCATTAACCACAGACTTAGATACAACATCTGAGTCTTTAACCACAGACTTAGATACAACAACTGAGACATTAAACAAAGAGTTAGATACAACAACTGATTCAGTAACCACAGACTTAGATACAACAACTAAGACATTAAACAAAGAGTTAGATACAACAACTGATTCATTAACCACAGAGTTAGATACAACAACTGAGACGTCATATACAGACTTAGATACAACAACTGAGACATTAACCACAGAGTTAGATACAACAACTGAGACGACATATACAGACTTAGATACAACAATTGAGACATTAACCACAGAGTTAGATACAACAACTGAGACGTTAACCACAGAGTTAAATACAACAACTGAGACATCAACCACAGAGTTAGATACAACCACTGAGTCGTATCACACAGACTTAGATATAAAAACTGAGACATTAACCACAGAGTTAGATACAACAAATGACACATCAACCACAGAGTTAGATACAACAACTGAGACAGTAACCACAGACTTAGATACATCAACTGAGTCATTAACCACAGAGTTAAATACAACAACTGAGACATTAACCACATATTTAGATAAAAAAACTGAGACATTAACCACAGACTTAGATACAACAACTGAGACATTAACCACAGAGTTAGATACAACAACTGAGACATTAACCACATACATAGATACAACAATTGAGTCATTAACCACAGAGTTAGATACAACAACTGAAACATTAACCACAGAGTTAGATACACCAACTGAGACATTAACCACAGAGTTAGATACAACAACTGAAACATTAACCACAGAGTTAGATACAACAACAGAGACATTAACCACAGAGTTAGATACAACAACTGAAACATTAACCACAGAGTTAGATACAACAACTGAGACATTAACCACAGAATTAGATACAACAGCTGAGAAATTAACCACAGACTTATATACAACAACTGAGACATTAACCACAAACTTAGATACAACAACTGAGTCATTAACAACAGAGTTAAATACAACAACTGAGAAATTAACCACAGACTTAGATACAACAAATGAGACATCAATCACAGAGTTAGATACAACAACTGACACATCAACCACAGAGTTTGATACAACAACTGAAACATCCACCACAGAGTTAGATACAACAACTGCGACATCAATCACAGAGTTAGATACAAAAAATGACACATCAACCACAGAGTTAGATAAAACAACTGAAACATCAACCACAGAGTTAGATACAACAACTGAGACATCAACCACAGAGTTAGATACAACAACTGAGACATCAACCACAGAGTTAGATACAACAACTGAGACGTATCACACAGACTTAGATACAACAACAGAGACGTTAACCTCAGAGTTAGATACAACAACTGAGACGTCATATACAGACTTAGATACAACAACTGAGACATTAACCACAGAGTTAGATACAACAACTGAGACGTTAACCACAGAGTTAGATACAACAACTGAGACATTAACCACAGAGTTAGATACAACAACTGAGACATTAACCACAGAGTTAGATACAACAACTGAGACATTAACCACAGAGTTAGATACAACAACTGAGACATTAAACACAGAGTTAGATACAACAACTGAGACATTAACCACAGAGTTAGATACAACAACTGAGACATTAACCACAGAGTTAGATACAACAACTGAGACATTAACCACAGAGTTAGATACAACAACTGAGACATTAACCACAGAGTTAGATACAACAACTGAGACATTAACCACAGAGTTAGATACAACAACTGAGACATTAACCACAGAGTTAGATACAACAACTGAGACATTAACCACAGAGTTAGATACAACAACTGAGACATTAACCACAGAGTTAGATACAACAACTGAGACATTAACCACAGAGTTAGATACAACAACTGAGACGTCATATACAGACTTAGATACAACAACTGAGACGTATCACACAGACTTAGATACAACAACAGAGACGTTAACCTCAGAGTTAGATACAACAACTGAGACGTCATATACAGACTTAGATACAACAACTGAGACATTAACCACAGAGTTAGATACAACAACTGAGACATTAACCACAGAGTTAGATACAATAACTGACACATCAACCACAGAGTTAGATACAATAACTGAGATAGTAACCACTGACTTAGATACAAAAACTGAGACATTAACCACAGACTTAGATACAACAACGGAGTCATTAACCACAGAGTTAGATACAACAACTGAGACATTAACCACATACTTAGATACAACAATTGAGTCATTAACCACAGAGTTAGATACAACAACTGAAACATTAACCACAGAGTTAGATACAATAACTGACACATCAACCACAGAGTTAGATACAATAACTGAGATAGTAACCACTGACTTAGATACAAAAACTGAGACATTAACCACAGACTTAGATACAACAACGGAGTCATTAACCACAGAGTTAGATACAACAACTGAGACATTAACCACATACTTAGATACAACAATTGAGTCATTAACCACAGAGTTAGATACAACAACTGAAACATTAACCACAGAGTTAGATACAACAACTGAGACACTAACCACAGAGTTAGATACAACAACTGAGACATTAACCACAGAATTAGATACAACAGCTGAGACATTAACCACAGACTTATATACAACAACTGAGACATTAACCACAAACTTAGATACAACAACTGAGTCATTAACAACAGAGTTAAATACAACAACTGAGACAATTACCACAGACTTAGATACAACAAATGAGACATCAATCACAGAGTTAGATACAACAACTGACACATCAACCACAGAGTTTAATACAACAACTGAAACATCAACCACAGAGTTAGATACAACAACTGCGACATCAATCACAGAGTTAGATACAATATCTGACACATCAACCACAGAGTTTGATACAACAACTGAAACATCAACCACAGAGTTAGATACAACAACTGACACATCAATCACAGAGTTTGATACAACAACTGAAACATCAACCACAGAGTTAGATACAACAACTGAGACGTTAACCACAGACTTAGATACAACAACTGAGACGTTAACCACAGAGTTAGATACAACAAATGAGACATCAACCACAGAGTTAGATACAACAACTGAGACATCAACCACAGAGTTAGATACAACAAATGAGACATCAACCACAGAGTTAGATACAACCAATGAGACGTATCACACAGACTTAGATATAACAAGTGAGACATTAACCACAGACTTAGATACAACAAATGAGTCCTTAACTACAGAGTTAGATACAACAACTGAGACATTAACCACAGAGTTAGATACAACAACTGACACATCAACCACAGAGTTAGATACATCAACTGAGACATTAACCACAGAGTTAAATACAACAACTGAGACATTAACCACAGACTTAGATACAACAACGGAGTCATTAACCACAGAGTTAGATACAACAACTGAGACATTAACCACAGAGTTAGATACAACAACTTACACATTAACCACAGAGTTAAATACAACAACTGAGACATCAACCTCAGAGTTAGATACAACAACTGAGACGTTAACCACAGAGTTAGATAAAAAAACTGAGACATCAACAACAGAGTTAGATACAACAACTGAGTCATTAACAACAGAGTTCGATACAACAACTGAGACATCAACCACAGAGTTAGATACAACAACTGAGTCATTAACAACAGAGTTCGATACAACAACTGAGACGTCAACCACAGAGTTAGATACAACAACTGAGACATTAACCACAGAGTTAGATACAACAACTGAGTCATTAACCACAGAGTTCGATACAACAACTGAGACGTCAACCACAGAGTTAGATACAACAACTGAGACATTAACCACAGAGTTAGATACAACAAATGAGACTTCAATCACAGAGTTAGATACAACAACTGAGACATCAACCAGAGAGTTAGATACAAAAACTGAGACATTAACCACAGACTTAGACACAACAACTGAGTCATTAACCACAGACTTAGATACAATATCTGAGTCTTTAACCACAGACTTAGATACAACAACTGAGACATTAAACAAAGAGTTAGATACAACAACTGATTCATTAACCACAGAGTTAGATACAACAACTGAGACGTCATATACAGACTTAGATACAACAACTGAGACATTAACCACAGACTTAGATACAACAATTGAGACATTAACCACAGACTTAGATACAAAAACTGAGACATTAAACAAAGAGTTAGATACAACAACTGAGTCATTAACCACAGAGTTAGATACAACAACTGAGACATCAACCACAGACTTAGATACAACCACTGAGACGTATCACACAGATTTAGATATAACAAGTGAGACATTAACCACAGACTTAGATACAAGATATGAGTCCTTAACTACAGAGTTAGATACAACAACTGACACATCAACCACAGAGTTAGATACAACAACTGAGACAGTAACCACAGACTTAGATACATCAACTGAGACATTAACCACAGATTTAGATAAAAAAACTGAGACATTAACCACAGACTTAGATACAACAACGGAGTCATTAACCACAGAGTTAGATACAACAACTGAGACATTAACCACATACTTAGATACAACAATTGAGTCATTAACCACAGACTTATATACAACAACTGAGACATTAACCACAGACTTATATACAACAACTGAGACATTAACCACAAACTTAGATACAACAACTGAGTCATTAACAACAGAGTTAAATACAACAACTGAGACATTAACCACAGACTTAGATACAACAAATGAGACATCAATCACAGAGTTAGATACAACAACTGACACATCAACCACAGAGTTTGATACAACAACTGAAACATCAACCACAGAGTTAGATACAACAACTGCAACATCAATCACAGAGTTAGATACAACATCTGACACATCAACCACAGAGTTTGATACAACAACTGAAACATCAACCACAGAGTTAGATACAACAACTGACACATCAATCACAGAGTTTGATACAACAACTGAAACATCAACCACAGAGTTAGATACAACAACTGACACATTAACCACAGAGTTAGATACAACAAATGAGACATCAACCACAGAGTTAGATACAACAAATGAGACATCAACCACAGAGTTAGATACAACAACTGAGACATCAACCACAGAGTTAGATAAAACAACTGAGACATCAACCACAAGGTTAGATACAACAACTGACACATCATCCACAGAGTTAGATACAACAACTGAGACGTTAACCACAGAGTTAGATACAACAAATGAGACATCAACCACAGAGTTAGATACAACAACTGAGACATCAACCACAAGGTTAGATACAACAACTGACACATCAACCACAGAGTTAGATACAACAACTGAGACGTTAACCACAGAGTTAGATACAACAAATGAGACATCCACCACAGAGTTAGATACAACAACTGAGACATCAACCACAGAGTTAGATACAACCACTGAGACGTATCACACAGACTTAGATATAACAAGTGAGACATTAACCACAGACTTAGATACAATAAATGAGTCCTTAACTACAGAGTTAGATACAACCACTGAGACGTATCACACAGACTTAGATATAACAAGTGAGACATTAACCACAGACTTAGATACAATAAATGAGTCCTTAACTACAGAGTTAGATACAACAACTGAGACAGAAACCACAGACTTAGATACAACAATTGAGTCATTAACCACAGAGTTAGATACAACAACTGAGACATTAACCACAGAGTTAGATACAACAACTGAGACATTAACCACATACTTAGGTACAACAATTGAGTCATTAACCACAGAGTTAGATACAACAACTGAGACATCAACCACAGAGTTAGATACAACAACTGAGACATCAACCACAGAGTTAGATACAACAACTGAGACATTAACCACAGAGTTAGATACAACAACTGAGACATTAACCACAGAGTTAGATACACCAACTGAGACATCAACCACAGAGTTAGATGCAACAACAGAGACACCAACCGCAGAGTTAGATACAACATCTGAGACGTCAACCACAGAGTTAGATACACCAACTGAGACATCAACCACAGAGTTAGATGCAACAACAGAGACATCAACCGCAGAGTTAGATACAACATCTGAGACGTCAACCACAGAGTTAGATACAACAACAGAGACATCAACCGCAGAGTTAGATACAACAAGTGAGACATCAACCACAAAATTATTAAATAATATGACACCATCTACAATGTTAGAAACCACTGCGACACCATCTATACAGTTACAAGCAACTGTGACACCTCCTACAGAGAGAAAGACAACTGAGATTTTAGCTACTGAATTTGAAAAGTATGCATCTCCTCCTACTACGCCTGAGTCAACCACTTCTGTATTAGAAGTTACTGAGTTATCTACATGTGAGTTAAACACTCTTGCATTTTAAACGTCTGTGTTAGTAATAAAAGTGATATCTACTAAGATATTTTTTATGTTTTAATACCGTTAAGAAACAACAAAAAGAGTACCTAAAAATAACTTATTAAATCCCTTATATTAACTTCGAAATCTTGACGTCTCCTCTGTCGTGATCTCTGTCGTTCGCGGGCGGGCGGAAAAACAAAAGTAAATAAAACAAACCCGTAAAAACAAAGTTTTTGACTATAAATCCCTTATATATGAGACATAACTAACAGTATTGATTATTTTTAAACGCAACAAACATTTACAGTCTGAATCTGTCTTAACTCAACGTTGCTTCATAACCCTTGGAGGGGGGGTGGGAGAGGGGAGAAGTCTGGTCACCGATCGCTGGTCCGAGCTCAGCGTGACACGTAAAATGTAAACAAAAGCACGACGGTACTTCGATAGGTCGCGTCAAACGTCAACTCAAACTTTCACGTGGAAAAAAAAACAATAACAAACCGTGAATTTGAATTACATACGTTATATAGGGATAAACTAAAAATGCATTAATTTAATTACGGTACGTTCGATCGATCTGAAATTTTTATACAATGCATTGTTAGGTGAGACTGGCCCGTGTGCTAAATTTCAGCTCGATCAGATCACGGCAAGTGGGTCATTGTTTACTTTTGTTTTCTGCCCGCCCAAGACAGAGAGACAGAGAGAGATGACGACAGAAGGACAGAGAGAGATGACGACAGAACGACAGAGAGAGACGGCCGCGAATTTAATATAAGGGATTTAAAAATGGCACACTTCCCGTAAACCCATCGAGCTGAAATTTTGCACAACGCCTCGTGTCACCTAAAAATGCATCGTATCAAAATTTCAGATCAATCGAATGTATCGTAATTTAATTAATGCATAAACCATTAATTGAGCTTTTCTAAATATAAAAAAATTGGTTGCAAAATACAGACAATAAAAAACCTTAAAAGTCAAATTAACATGGCATCCTTAAAATACATAAATGCGATGTTTAAAGATGTTATTTTGAAATCTCTTACCAAAATCATTTAGATCATAGAGATTTAAATGTTGATAAAGTGTTGGTTTTCCTGGATTTCTTCAGGCAACCTATTTCACGCCCGAATTCCAGACGGGAAGAACGAAAATTTGTATGTGTTTGTTCTTGCATATTGAATAAGAAATGTGTTTTTATCCTTATGTCTATCTGAGGGTTGACATGGGGATTCCATGATAGTTTCTCATTTATTAAGACTCTTAAGTATTTTGCATCTTTAGTTTGGGTCAGTTCTTTTCCATGAATGTAATATTTTAGAAAAAACAGATCATGTGAAACACAATTAATAGGTTTAATAGATGAGCTATCAAAAGGTTTAGACAAAAATGATCAAATAGATACAATATTACCAGACTTCTCAAAAGCATTTGACAAAGTTCACCATCTTAGTTTACTTAAAAAACTTAACTACTTTGGAATCTCAGGTTCCTTACATCAGGTTCCTTACATTACTGGATCCAAGTCTTCCTTTTGGGCAGGGAGCAAACTGTAATAATTAATGGATCTAAATCTGCAACAATAAAGGTTAACTCAGGAGGTCCACAAGGAACTGTGCTAGGTCCCTTACTCTTTTTAATTTATATAAATGATTTACCCAACAACATCTCAATAGGTACAGAAGTTAGGTTATTTGCTGATGATTGTATAAACTATAGAACAATTAAATCAGAACAAGATTGCAACATTTTACAAAAAGACTTAGATGAATTGATAAAATGGGAAACTAACTGGAGTATGTCTTTCCACACAGAAAAGTGTCAACTATTAAGAGTAACAAAGAAAAAGAAACAAATAAATTCAAAATATTACATTCATGGAAAAGAACTGACCCAAACTAAAGATGCAAAATACTTAGGAGTCTTAATAAATGAGAAACTTTCATGGAATACCCATGTCAATGAAGTTATTAAAAAATCAAACAAAACCTTAGGCTTTATAAAAAGAAACTTTAACAAATGTAATAGAGATATAAAACTAAAATGCTACCTCACTTTGGTGAGACCTGTACTAGAATATGCATCTTCTGTATGGGACCCATCCACCAAAGAAAACATTGATAAACTAGAACAAATTCAAAAAAGAGCTGCCAGATTCATTACTGGAGAATATTCGAAACTGACAAGAATAACACCATTAGTTAAATCATTAAACCTTGAAACACTAGAGGATAGAAGAACCAAGAGCAAAGTAGTAATCATACATAAAGCAATTAATTCTAATTTAGAAATACTACACAAAGATAACTTAATACAACCCTCAGATAGACATAAGGATAAAAACACCTTTCTTATTCCGTATGCAAGAACAAACACATACAAGTTTTCCTTCTTCCCGTCCGGAATTCGGGCGTGGAATGGGTTGCCTGAAGAATCCAGGAAAACCAACACTTTATCAACATTTAAATCTCAAATAAAAATGCAGGACTAAACACAAACTTAGATAAGCGTAGGACGCAATAATCTTCTGTATAGAAGGAGCGTCTGTAAACAGATAAGATAAGATAAGATATGATATTATGTTTAAATTTGTATTTAAAGCAATCTAACGAGTTTTAAGCTATTTGACATTATTGTAAGGTTATGTACTGTTTTTTAAAAGGTGGAAATCTTTATTAATGATTTAATTTTATAATATAACGATGAATTTATTTATTAATCATTCCTTATATTATATTATCAAATTAGCGATGCATTTTTATGCTCTTTTATGATCAGAAATATTTCTTTAATTAGTTACCTCCCTTTTTCAGTGAACGCTGTCATAAATTTTGAATTAGATATTAAATTCAAAGATAACTACACAGATGCGCTTGACAATGAGCAATCTCACGAATTTAAAAATGCATCTACGAGATATGAAAATTTGGTAAGAAATATCATTAAAAAAGTTAGATCAATTATTTACATTAAAAGCTATTCCTTTGGGAAATGAACATTATTTAAGGTATTTTGTTCACAACGTTTATGTACACTCAAATAATTTGTTGAATGAGTTGTCTTTTTTCGTATTTGATTTCTTATGGTGTCTTAATAGCATCATTTACTCGTCCTTTGAAAAAGATGTGTGTCGTTGATCCCAATGCTGGGCTATTTATTTTTGTCATGCATTTCTATAGTTCAATATAACATACACTGTCCACAGCTAGATGAACAGTTTCAAGCCATGTCAAACTTTAAACAAGTTGTCATCCTCGGGTTTTGGTAAGTGATCTGAATGATGAAATAGCAAGATTAGCCGTAACTTGACGTGGGCCAACGTAACCCCAAATAAGTGTTAAATGAGACTTTCACTTTACAAAGATATATGCTATAGTAAAAGAGACATATTGTATTATTGATAGCGATTTCAGAAATTTATTTCAATGTGGTTTCCATGGTGATTTTTCATCAGGAGGCATGAATATAAAAGCCAAGTATACAGGGGAGGGGGGTAATTCAAAGCGTAATATTAAGGCTGGAATATATAAGACACGAATACAGACGCCAAGTGGCCTACACTGAATCTAAGATACGTTGGGGAAAAGGCGTAGATAGAGATGAACTTACATTGCAAGAAAATGGGATGGGTAGAAGTAAATAACTTATTTATATATTTATTCTTTTGAAATTACTTTACTTCGGCTAGTTTCATTTCTATGTCCTCACTACGTTGTTATGCTTATAGGTTGAACACATTCAAAAAAAATGTAGATATCCTACAAATATAGATCTCATTTTAAATCCTAATTTACCTTAAAACTGACAAGAATAACACCGTTCGTTAAATCATTAAAACTTGAAACACGAGAGGATAGAAGAACAAAGAGTAGAGTAATAATAATACATGAAGCAATTAAATCTAATTTAGAAATACAACACAAAGATAACTTTATACAACCCTCAGATAGAAATAAGGATAAAACACCTTTCTTATTCCGTGTGCAAGAACAATCTCGTTCTTCCCCTCCGGAATTGTTTCTTGGAATGGGTTGCCTGAACAAACCATGAAAACCAACATTTTATCAACATTTAAAACTCTAAATAAGAATGCAGGACAAGACACAAACCATAGATAAGCGTAAAACTCAATAATCTTATGTATAGAAGGAGTGTCTGTAACAGATAATATAAGATAAGATAAAAATACTCTATCTTTTTTGACCACGTTTTTATTAACTCACTTTCGTTCCTGTTTGTCTACAATTTTTCAAATCTGCCAATGTAAAATCAAACCACTTCTGATGGTCCTAGAGATCTCAAAATTTACCACAGAGAGATCTTGGATGACAATGCATTGTATCGTAATTTCAGATCGATCGAATGTACCGTTATTAAATTATTGAACTTTTTAGTTTATCTATATATATATAAGCATTTGTATTATCCGTCTGCTCTTGTTTACATTACATTCACGTGCCGAGTTCACACCAAACCAGACCACATCAACCATGTTTAACATCAAGGGGAGATCAGTCATTTCCAGTCTGAAAATGTTTTTTGGGCAATGCGTATTTTATTTGAACATAATCAATTCTTCAAAACTCACCACAGCATTCATTTAGACTAAAAAGAATAAAATAAATAGAAGTAAAAAAGATTTTTAAAAACCACGTTTTTATAAGCGGACTAGAAAGAAGTAAATACATTTTTTTTACAAAGAATTGTGATGGAAACGTGGGCGGGCGCTTTTTAGGCGTTTGGCTAAAATGATTAAGGTTTACATATGACGAGTAAGAAAATGAGTGAATTGAATTAGTAAAACTGAGAAGCGCCCGCCCCACGTTTTTAGTCATATTACATCATAGTACTTGAGCATATAAGATTGAAATTTTTATCAATCCAAGACATATTTTTTTTCCTCACAATTCTGTGAAAAAAAAATATTTTCTTTTTTTTAGTCCGCTTATGAAAACGTGGTTTTTAAAAAACCGTTGGTTACTTCTATTTATTTATTAACAAAATGCCTTTTTCTTTTTTTTTCGCTTTTTTGAAAGTCATAGTATTAGCAATATATAAATGTTATTACATAAATTAAATATCATATAATTATCACAGAAAATACGAAAATTGGACATAAAGACCAACCAAGTTGTTTGTTAGCTAAACGAAGACGACTTTTTTAGTGTCCCAAATAAACAATTTAAAAAAATAATTGTATTCTCATCTGATTGACTTTCCAAATTCTCTGTCTTTTCATTTCAACTACCCCAATTCATACTGATGTTGCTCTCTGTCTCTCTGTCTCCCCCTACCCCCCTCCCCCCCCAAAAAAAAATCAGGCGTGGCAGTGTTGGAGTGAAGTACAAAGTGGTTCTTAAAGCTTTTGAGAACAGCAACCAAACCGTGAATAAGACACAACTCATTGAGGAAATGCAGGCGATGAAATCGAGGCTGATGGCCATCCCAAATGTTGACCAGGACTATATCAATAAGACGTTTGATGATGACGTCAGTAAATGTAAGAATCCTTCAATAACTATAAACTTAATTTCTAGATGTTCAAATTTTCCAAAAAATCGTATAAACTGTCTATTGCTTAAATAATTTTTTTCTTAAACATTTTTTGACTTAAAAATATTCCTCTAAAAATTGATGTACACTAAGAAATAATCCAGAATTTATTAATTGAAATATTTATGTATAAAGAAGAACAGTGGCGTCACTAGGGGGGCGGGGGGGGGGCGGGCCGCCCCGGGTGACACCCATCAGGGGGTGACACCCGAGCCTAAAATTTTACTGTGTACGATTTTATGTCAGAAAACAAAAGATGACAAACTTTTTTATCTAGAGAGAAATTAAGAAATACAATGAAATACGTTAAACGTGAAAATTCTTATTTAAAAAATATCAGTTAACTTGCAATAATAAAACAGTCCCAACACACGAACAACATTAAAACAAATTAGGAAAAAAAGAAAAGAAATAGTCGCAGCAGAGAGATCTTTAAAAAACGGCTGGAATGAAAGAGGCAGTGTCTTCTGTTTTAAAAGATATAAAGACATTTGGGCTTGGACAGCATGAACGATTCCCACCTCACAAATCCCTCCACCACAGTGGGGTGGGGGGGAATACGATTTTTATCCCTCCCCCCCTACATGTGGAAGAAAATCAGAAGCCTCGAGCCTAGTGCTCTTTATGGGTCTTCCCGAAGGCCCCCCTTAGCCATCTGGGACGTAACAGCTGAGGAAACCAACAAAAAAAAGCGATCGCTTCTGAAGCGGCCACCTGGGGATCCAGGACATACAGTCGAAGATGCCTCCCACTAAGTTGCCCTCACAAGGAGGTGGTGTAATTTCCTACTACGACCCGCTACCACTTTGGCGCCATCCCGGCAAAGCACACGGGTCTCCATGGTTAGGACCGCCGCAGACCGGGGGATCATCAAAGACCTACCTAGGGTGCAACCCCCACTGGAAGGTTTCCTCAGAGCTGGCTTCCAATGCGTTCTTCGCGGCACTTTTTGCTAATCCGTACTGGCACTCCTGGCCCTAAACCGGCACCGCTCGATGGCGTTGCTAGTAAATTGAGGGGGGACGAAACGGTTGCTTCGGATTTACCCGACCCCTTCTTCGAAATCACTTGAATGTTCTTCCATTAACTTGGCTGCTGCCCATCGGGTGCCGAAAGTGCTGAGCTCAGTTAGGTTTGTAAGAAAGCCAAATTTCTCATGGATGCTTTTATATGCACCTAACCAATGTATTAGGGCTTAAGAAAGTTTGTCAATGATTACCAGAAATACCTCAATCTTGAATTTTTTTCTCCAGGAGAATACTGTTTTGTCGATGTCCCTATATCAAACTGACGCTTTCTTTTTTGTTTGATAGTATTGAAGATTGTTTACACTGTTTTTACCACGGACTTTTCCTTTCATTTGTCTTCATAGGAATAAAATTAAGAATGCTATTTTTTAACAAACTCAATGAGAGACTTCCTTTCTAAAATTGTTTTCCAAATTTCAAGTAAAATAGCGACTTCCAGTTGTTCAATTTCCTTTACAAATCCTTCTTCTTCAAGTCGGCTGTCACGTGGCTGATTTTCATTCTTTGCTAATTCTTCTAGTGCTGCGATATTCTCATGGTATGAGCTATTAACAAACCTTACAGCATAATGTCAGGCTGACCATCTTGTGTCAGAAAAGGCTTTGTTAGCATGTATCAATTTCATATGTTTTTGAAGTACCTGTCAACGATGAGTAGATGCAACAAGTCGGGTATAAAGATTTTGCAGAAGACAAAAAAATCTGACCGCAGTAGGACAACCTGCTGCTCTTTTCCCAACCAAATTAAAGGAATGAGCTGTGCACGTCACATAATGAGCTACAATTCACTTCTCACGAAGAATAGCCTGGTTTCCGTTATACTTCCTACTCATTTGCAGCATTGCCGTATGACTGTCCTAGGCATTTTCAAGGATTCGTACAAACATAATGGTCTGCATCTTTATTATACACTATAATTCATAAAATGTTTTGGGGCCCTTAAATTATTGGGGGATTTGTCCCGTTCAGCACCCCCCCCCCTTTTTAATCCGCCATAGGGGTCCACGCATCTGTGACGATATGGTACGATGAGGCGGGTGTTTAAGAAATGTGACGTCACAGCAAAAACGCGAAACTTTAAATAAAAGTTCCACTTAAATATTTGATTGTTTACCATTAAAATTTATTTAATTACGTTTTCAATGACTTCACGCGTGTTACGATATTACAGTGCAGACTTACCCTAAATACATATTTAAATGACAAAAAATAATTTGCAACATGCTAATTTTTATTGAGAAAATACGGCTTGGTGGAGGGGTGTCAAAACTTTGTGACGTCATATCGTAAAAAAGGGGCGGGGTCTAAGTTTTTGTGACAAAGTATGACGCTGGGGGAGGGTGGGGTAAAATCGGCAACCTCACGTGACGTCATTTATGGACGGCCCCTTCAGTCGTGAAGGGGTGACACCATGAGCTGCCGCCCCGGGTGACACCAACCCTAGTGACGCCTCTGAAGAAGAACATAGATTTTTAAAAGTTTTCTTTCTCAATAGGTCGGTAGCTCAACATCTAGATAATTTCTAAAAGGAAACGTGTCCTTTAAACTTTCATTTTAGTATCTTTTTGTATTATAGTCACCAGCAAAGTGAGCAAAGCCCTGGAAGATTACTGCCTTTTAGAAAATATTTGTAGACATGAATATGTGTGTGACCAGGAATTACATAGATGTTTCCATAAGTGCCTTTCTCTCACCTGTTCTGACAGGGGCGAGTGTTATATCGATAAAAAGATGAAAGCCAAATGCAGGTGATTTTATATAAAGAAAAATTGTTTAATTAAAAAAAAATGATTAAGTCATTTAATAATAAAAAAATAAAATAATAATAATTAATGTGAATTTGAAAAATAGGACAACTTTTATGTTTACATATTTATTCCAATCACTGAATAATACTTAAGGTGAAAAAAACGTTCTATACATTTAATTAAACTTGATTATGGTATAGATTTATAAACTTGCACAGATGTCGAGAGAATGTTACCAAGGAATATGAAGACGATGACTGTTCCACTACACCTTATCACGTGGGTATGTCCCGAAACGAGATCATTGCCCTAGCAACAGGACTGAGTGGTGCAGTGGTTATCATCGGCGTCATTGTTGCCATGGCAATATACAAGCGAAAGCGAAGGTTAGTTCGCCGGTTTTAATTAAATCTATTTGGAATTTGCTATTGTCTTTTGTAAGAGTAAAACAAATAAACTTTGTATGAGATTAAAAATAGTTTTACTAAATAAAATTAGTGAAACGTAACATTAAAACAAAATCAGAAAGAAAACGTTTTGCACAGTAATTGTTATTACTTGATTTACCTAGGCTGATAAACCATTACATATTAGTAGCACTTTTAATCCGCTAAATGTTACCATCGATGTGCATTTTATAAAACTTAATTTACCTTTAAAGTTAAACCGAATTTTTCTTTGTTGAAATTGCATAAATAAGGAGTTCTAGTTAGCCATTTTGAACATTGTAATAAATTGAACAAATCGTGAGCACATGACGTATTAGTTTTAGAATAATTAATTTTTTATGTTATTAATTTTAAAGTACTTTTTTATTGGGGTGGGGGAGGGTGTTGGTTGCATAACGTTTGCTTGAGCACCTCAAAATATGAGGTCACATCTTTTTTGGCTTTGTTAGTTGAGATTACAAGAGAATCACGTGTATATTTGTGGATTGTATAAGATGGGTTAGCGGATACTTGAGGAGACTAAATATGTATACAATATAAACGTGTAAAATGATAATGCCAGTCTTAAATCTTAAATGTTAGAAAAAAGTGTTTCTTTTTGGAGTATTAATTTTTTTTAAATAGGTGAAATATTCACTAGTTAAAAAAACAAAAAAACAAAGACATTAATAGAAAATATCTATTATTTGTTAAATAGCAACCAATTAAACCCCATGCTTGCTCCAAAGTGCTATAGTCAAATAATACAGACACAAAACTGAAAAGTTTAGAGGAATGTAAATTTTATTTCAAATAAAATAGAAAGTTAAAAACATATAGAGCATTTTCATTCATCTAGACTTCTAGACACATACACTACTAGTTTACTTTTGAAGTTAATTAACATTGTCAAAACTAAGCAACGATTTAAAATTCTCTCTATAGAAATAGGAACGCCATAGTTCCTATCGACAACCAAAGCGACGAATCTACATATTCTGTAGATTTAGAAAAAAATCAAGAATTTCCTGCCTTGGGAAAAGGTGGGACCAACACTTTCATGAAATACAATCGAGGTGAAATGACGCCGTCTAGAGTAGTGTCCGCGCCTTCAGCGATAGAGCCCTACTCGGGTCAAGGTAAGGTATACAGTTCAAATACCTCATTACTTCGCCAGCTCAAGTCTATAAAGCCATTTGATTCACCGGAGGAGCGATGTTCCACGATTCAGGCAGTGGCTCCAGCTGGGACAGAGTCGGATGATATGTTGTGTGCTGTAGAGATAAATGGCGGAGGGGAAAGCACTTTGGCTTTTCTCGTTCTTCGTTTATTATAATGCAGTTTTACATTTAATGATCCTAAAAGTTTGTATTTTAAATGTCCTTCTTAAAATTATGTTTACCTGAAGTAAGACATTAGTTCATGTACTCACGGTATTTCTTAAATCTAATCTGCGAGTAAATATATAATATTATAATAAACCTATCATGGCAGACGTCTCTAAACCTATCACGCCAGTCGTCAATAAACCTATCACGGCAGACGTCAATAAACCTATCACGGCAGACGTCAATAAACCTATCACGGCAGACGTCAATAAACCTATCACGGCAGACGTCAATAAACCTATCACGGCAGACGTCAATAAACCTATCACGGCAGACGTCAATAAACATATCACGGCAGACGTCAATAAACCTATCACGGCAGACGTCTCTAAAATAGACCAATGAACATACAACAAATAACTTTGAAAATGTTATATCTTTAAATTGTTTACTTGTTCACCTCTACATTACAGGCTCCGGTCGGATGCCTGTCCACATACCAAGGGTGAGACCTCCTTATTACACACCAAGGGACCCTTTCGGACATAACCGATCCAGCCTGCCATCACTGTCCAGTAGTACACCTGGGCGTCTGCAATCATGGGCTGAGCAGGGAAGATCTGATTATGACAATACATTTCACTATGAATGATCCAATCATTACAATAGGGATACTAACGCCTCTTCAAGCTACAGGCCACGCTAATATATATGGGAATTGTATGTGCAACGTGATATAAATGAAATAATTGTACGGAGGTCGATGTGACATGAGTGGAATGTTAACTTGTTTTTTTCCTGACTTCCTTGAGATTGACACAATTCCACAAATAGAATCGGCGAGAACAGGCGAAATGAGCGATAACAATGGGTTAATTAAAGGAAGAAAAAAATTAATGGGCTTCTCGACCTTTGGGTCATCATCCATTTATTTCGCTTAATGTTATTGACTATAGACGCTATTTTTGGTTGATCTGATACACTACTCTTGAAAGAAGAGTTTATTACAAAACTGAGTGGATACATGTCGAAAGTTGGTGGATATGACTGCATATGCTACAAGAGCAGGTAAAAGTGTGACTTCTATCAAGACAACATTGTCAATGAAATTTACCGACGTGTCTTTGTAGGAAACATTTTTACGAAATTCATGTTGTAACATTTGTGTAATGTATATTATCTTCAAATAAATATGTTTTAAAAAGCCTTTTAAATTTATGTTTTAAAAAAAATATTTTAATAATAAAATTGTTTGCTTACCAACATTTAAACTTTGAACATTTTCAAATTCAATGAAAAAGTCTGTTTACGAAATTTTAGTACTAAACCTCAAAATGGTACAATGACGTCATTTGGTACCCTGTATATTTGGCTTTTAGTGTTAGAACAACATGTCGTTATTCTTTTTGCTTTAGACAGGGTATATCAATCATACACTGTGGCTTTAGACAGGGTATATCAATCATACACTGTGGCTTTAGACAGGGTATATCAATCATACACTATGGCTTTAGACAGGGTATATCAATCATACACTGTGGCTTTAGACAGGGTATATCAATCATACACTGTGGCTTTAGACAGGGTATATCAATCATACACTGTGGCTTTAGACAGGGTATATCAATCATACACTGTGGCTTTAGACAGGGTATATCAATCATACACTGTGGCTTTAGACAGGGTATATCAATCATACACTGTGGCTTTAGACAGGGTATATCAATCATACACTGTGGCTTTAGACAGGGTATATCAATCATACACTGTGCCTTTAGACAGGGTATATCAATCATACTCTGTGGCTTTAGACAGGGTATATCAATCATACACTGTGGCTTTAGACAGGGTATATCAATCATACACTGTGGCTTTAGACAGGGTATATCAATCATACACTGTGGCTTTAGACAGGGTATATCAATCATACACTGTGTAAAGATTGGACAACGTTAAGTGTAAAATATTTATAAATGGTCATGATTGCTGCAAGAATGGTGATTGCTGCAAGAATGGTGATTGCTGCAAGAATGGTGATTGCTGCAAGAATGGTGATTGCTGCAAGAATGGTGATTGCTGCAAGAATGGTGATTGCTGCAAGAATGGTGATTGCTGCAAGAATGGTGATTGCTGCAAGAATGGTGATTGCTGCAAGAATGGTGATCTCTCTGAAGAACGATGACGTTGGTCTAAATAAGAATAAAATCTAAAATTACGTTGAAATGAGATTTGTCATAGTGAAGAAGTTGTTGGAGGATTTTTAAAATAAGATTAACCTGCCAACACTGAAATGTGAACTGTTGATTAATAAAATATCAAACTATAGTTATCACTAACAACACGTCTGTCTTACACAGACTTTGGTTTTTGTTTTGAATCATTTCTGTGTGTCTTGATGGATATCAACACGTAGACATTCATCCCATGAAAAACCCGGGCCTCCTCAAAGATATTCCTTAGTTAGGAAACATACTTGACCTTCAGTTTACAGTCTCGTAATTTCAGCTGCTGTTGTTAACCTCGCCATCAATCCATCATAGCTTATGTTGGCCATCTGCTTCTGGACTTTTGCGTGTAAATTATTTGTCTACACTGTAATCTGATATTCATCATGCCAGCCTGCTCAGCGCGGTCTACAATTTCGGGCAGCTCTTCAAAAGTCTTATTGAGTATAAATAAATTATGTTAATTCTAAAATTACCTAAATAGTTTGTAAACAATTTTTTAACCTTGTATTAAAAAAAATATTTTGCAATTGTTGCTACCCGTATTAATAATTCGCATTCAATTTTTTAAATTTTATCCACAAAATATATAAATAATAGGTTGAAAACATGTGTTTCTTAGTGCTGTTTTTTGCATCTGATTATTTTTGTGCGCGGACGCTCCATTTGATAGTGACAGTCATTGGATAATAGAGTCGTTTGCTGAACCAGGGTGGCGCCGAAGTTGTAGCGACTCGAGGTAGAGAAAATTCACCCCTCCCTTGTGAGGTCAACTTAGTGGGAGGTCTTTTTGACCGTGTTCTTGGATGCCCAGGCGGCCCCCCTTAGAGGTTACCTTTGGGGGGGGGCGATTCTAGCTATTAGTTCCCTGGAGGGAGCAACGTTGCTGCGATAGTTTCCCGGTAGACCAACCAAGAGCCTTATGATGAGTGCTGCAGATTTTCTTCCACATGTAGGATTGTTATTTATGTATCATTTTACTTTTGTATAAATATTTTTTCGTACTTAACATTTTATTTTAGCTTTCCAGCTTTCCATAATTCATCTTGTCCCCGATAAAAGGTTTCAAATCATGGCCACCGGTGAACAGAGGGATATCTCTTCAATGTCAAGACAACCTGTCAACGTCAGACTCAGTAGGTTTGTTACCTTAATTGCTTCAGACAACCCACGGCGATGCACTTCGTATCTTCCAGTAATTTCGGTATGATCAACTGGAGGGAATATAACTAATCCGACTATACACAAGACTGTATATTTAGCAGGATATTTCTCTAACTCTAAACAAGTGTGAAAAGCATATCCAAAGTAATTCACATTTTTTCATAGTGAATATAAGCTGCATTATTATGTTTATGTGCTTAGACCTAGTGAACTGTCAGCTAAAACATAAAAAGAGCTGTAAAATGAATATTTTAAAACAAATTACAGAACACATGGACTTTTTCCGAGCCTATCATCTCCATTGTTTGTACTTTCCATTTAAAGCCCAACGATAATTATTTCAGCTATCTTACTGTTACCATATCTTATAACATCCATTTAACAACACCTAAAAGTTGTACTACACAGTCACCACTGTAAATGCAGGTATCAATCCAATGGTAGCAACACATTTGATTAGCATGTTGTAAATATCTTGCTTTAACGATCGATTCACTTTTGCACACATCACCATTAGACGAAACAACAAACAACAACACTATTCTCAGACGACTTGAGAAAAGAGAAAAAGAATCCACTTAACACAAAATAATTTATCAAAACATGTCAGTCGTTTTTAGATAGGCATACAAATAGTATTACCCGAAAATTGTTATAATTGCGGTAGAGAGATATTGAGACGGTTTGAATTTTTAATCCATCGAAATTTGAAAAGTAAAAGTACCTGTAAACTATTTTAAATTTAACATTTAAATTTTAAAAAATTTAGAAACCACAACACCATAAATGTCCATGTAAAATACATTGAGAACGGATGTAAATTGATTAACTTACAGCGTGTAAATATCAATGTTTTTCAAAAATATCTTTAAATTAAATGTATAAGGTAAAAGTTACATGTTTAAAAGCTTTTTACGTGATTCTTTGTTTTGAGAATTAATACTATTTTTTGTATCATCATGAGTGGAAAATTAAAGTTAAAATAATAAAAGTATGATCAGCTCAATAAAAAAATACATTGCATAGCGAAATAAAGTTCTCTTGAGAGACCAGAAGCCTATGGGATACGTATAGCGGCGTTTACAATTTTCTGTAGTCACAGCATAAGCGGGATTGTGTGGCTAGCACTAAGCCCTCTCGTCCATATATTACCCTAACTCATTTTAGGCACGCTGGGTCACACTCACGGAGATCCTAAAACTGTGGGAACTAATTTCGGTCTTCACAGGGATTCGAAATCGCAGCGCTCGGTAGACCTACTGACTGCTAATTTCAAGTAAACTCCTCAATTTGTATTTATTTGAAAATAATTAACCTTAAAAACACTTTTTAAAAACTAGTCTTATATTAAAAATGCACTAATTTTCTACTTTTTAGTCTACGCATTTTACAGTAAGTGCAAAGCCAGCTTACCTTTTGACTATAAATCCCTTATATATGAGACAAAACTAAAAGTAGTGATTATGTTCAAACGCGACGTTTACAGACTGAAACAGAATTATCTCCCCTGGTTTTTATCTCCCCTGGGCGCAGGGACGGTAGGGGGTGTGAACAGTGACGGTCGGCGTCAACGCGTGAACCGGGCACGTGAAAAAATTATAAACAAATAGTTGGACGGACGGTTCCGATTAAACTTACAAAGCAAGCTAATATAAGACTAGTAATAAACGTGATGGAATACAGATTGAAGGTTCCACGGCTTGATTACTTAAACATGATCGGAAGCCAATTCAAGTAACTATGAGAGGAAACATAGATTTCATAAAAGAAAAAAAAACACACATATATTAGGCCTCAACTTTCTATCGCGTTGATATAATAAAGCTATTGCTGCTAGCTCATCTAATAATAATTTAGATTGCACTTGTATTTAAGCCTTTAAAAAGTATGCAGTAATTGAAACAAAAATGAGTAGTTTAATTAATAACAACACTTAAACTTTCAGCCATTTCATTAAATTCAAATTAAAATAATTTGACAAAAACTATTATTTAAATCAATTTCATATAATATTAAAATCTTTACATTTTTTAACTGACCAGTTTATGTTAAGATGACATTTTGTGCATCACATTGAAACATTTTACAAAATTCTAAGCATGTTTCTGTGGAAGTTAAAATAAAATGTGAAAATCTCTCATGATTTCGTACAGGAGCGCTGAAACTCATAAATATCGTGGGAAATAACAGCTTACAGAGAAATGCCTGGTGGGGAAATTAAAAATCACTAAAAAATATATGCTCATGTATCGATGGCTTTAGTTGCGAATGCCATTCAAAGGGTAGTCCATACAATTTTTATTAAAAAAACTGATATTCTCCCTGGTCTATTGTCATGAGAAATGTACTATATTTTAGAAATATATTTTTCAAAGAATATTTGTGTAGAAAAATATTTGTAAGACCGATTTCGTGATCTGAATCAGACCTCGAATAGAAATGGTATTTATTATGTCGGTATGGAAGGACATAGAATGAAATATTGCTTTATTTAATACATTATTTTGAGTTATAGTTCCTGTTGGTTGCAATGTTTTGTATCTGTTTTGAAAACATATGTTCATATTGTATTATGTTCTTATTAATCCATTATACATACATGTGTAACACATTTCAGTAATAAATAAAAAATTTCTTATTCAATTTTTTGCCTTGTTTAGTTTAATTTTAGTAATTAGAAATAATTTACTTATTTATTGTGTGCTCACATGTTCAATTTAGATCAAATTTGAATCCTAGTCGTCACAGAAGATTAAGTTGGGGGGGGGTGTTACACTTGTGCTAGGCTACTAATAATGAAATGCTAATTTTTTAATCAGGGGATTGCTGCACACTTGTACATAGCTTATGCTTTACAGAGCATCAGGAAATTGATCTAGTTTTGACCATTTGTACACTTGACATCCACCGACAAGCGTATAGACTGCTAGTAGAGCGTGAGCAAACTTGACTACCTTTCAAAATATCCTAACATTTATTGTGAAAGTTAGTCACAGAATATATGCTCAATAACGAAACCTTTTACGTTCGTTTGGTTACACATTTGTTATCATTACTGGGATACGTTAATGGTTTTATCTGATAAAACTACCTGGTCTCAACAACGCCTGTAATCACACATCACCTCTTCTAGGAATACCGATAACATCAAGACTCGACGCACAGCAAAGTCTCATAACTCTATTTGGTTACAATCGCTTTAACAGAAGTTGATCGTAAACAAATTCGGATTTAAAAAAAAATTTCACCCAACGAACTACACACTTTATTATTGTTTTGTATACTCTACGTTTTGTTTGAATATAAGAAAATTTACGTCATAAAAAGGTGCAAAATTCATAGTTTATATTAAGAAAAATTTAGGTTTTACCACTCAATCAAATGTACTAAATAACAAAATAAGAAACAATTTAATTCAGTTAAATTTTTGTCCCTTTTAATTTAATTAAAGGGGACCGATTTAAGGCTTTTGTTGCATGGAATAGATCAGGGGTCGGGAAACCATGGCTCGCAAGCCATATGTGGCTCTATTGGGGGCTGTATTTGGCTCTCAGAAATATGTTCAATTATTTTTAAAAAAAACCTTAATTCAGACTCCTTTGAACTACATATTAATTGCATATAAAAAAACAGCATAACAATGTTATTAGAAAAGAATTCAAAAGTTCTAATTATTGTACTTTGAGTGTTGAAATTACACACAAAGCAAACATGTACTCATTTACTTGAATTTGTAGTTTTAAACATAATGTATGGCTCTCACAGAATTACTTTTCAAAATATATGTGGTGCTTATGGCTCTCTCAGACAAAAAGTTTCCCGACCCCTGAAATAAATGCTTCCCGTCGCTGTTCTAATGTTTATGTAATGACAGATACTGATAAGCTGTTCAATCCATGTGGAACTTATCTGATTGTGGACTTCATATTTTACATTACATTAGTTTCATTGATATATTTTATGCATTGCGTTTCCGTTGATACGGGGCGGTAGCATCAATTAAAAATATTCTTGATTTTATTTTACACCGGGAATTTCAATATTTGAGAATCCTCGTGAAAAAATCCATTGTTGGAGTTAAATAATTTACAATTCAACATCAGATTACAAAGTAATATGCCCTACATTATTCATCTTACACACAACTTAATGATTGTCAAAAATTACACATGGTCTGTAAAGTAAATATATAGTGAGATATCAAACTTTGCAACTGTTTGAATACAGTAACGCATCTTTAGAAATTCAAGCCATTAGCTGTTCAAGACATAACAGTTACAGTACTTCATTTAATTATTTTCAATACCGACTATCAACATAAGCGTTTTAAAATTGATATTGATAAATTTGTGACTTAAAGAATATCACAGCCATTGATCGTCATGTAATTTATTCATTCATTATAGACATTAAAAAATTGACAGATATTAAGTATCTGAAAGTGAAAGTTGACATATTTTGGTTTCAAAAGGTGCAGTTTAGGTGTATCATAAGTGTCAAACGTGCAGTTTACGTGTATCATAAGTGTCAAACGTGCAGTTTAGGTGTATCATAAGTGTCAAACGTGCAGTTTACGTGTATCATAAGTGTCAAATGTGCAGTTTACGTGTATCATAAGTGACAAACGATTCTACAGTAATGTAAGAGGATCTTCACATTTTCAGGATTGGATTTTTTCATTGTAATTTTTTTTAATCAAAGATATAAGAGGTATGCATAAGTCTTAAACCATAACTAAATAAATAAATTTTTAAAAAAAGATAAATAAATATACGTATATATATATATATATATATATATATATATACATATCTAATATATAATCGCCCTAAGTATGCGTGTGTCTCCCCGTTCAAAGGCGCGCGAAAAGGTGCTCGAAAGGCGCGCAAAAAAGGTGCGCAAAAAAGGCGCGCAAAATTATTATAAATAAATTAAAAATGTTCGCCGTAAAAAAAATATTATATGACGGCATTGCTTTAGCTAGAACGTCAATTACCGAAACAACGCACGAACCTGTGACGTCAGCATTTGTGTACACACAAACACACATTTGTGTTGAGTCTAGCATCGGCCACCAGCCTATGCGTGTGTGTGTGTCTCCGTTATAAATCATTATGTAAGTCACCACCAACCGGTTGATGTCGGTGTGTCGGTCTTCGGTTCTTGACCCACTGCCAACTGCATTGCTGCGCCGCATTCAAGGTACGACACCGTTCTCCTACGCCTGTACCCATCGTCAATGTCACGTTCGCATTGCTTTATTATTTCTTCTTCAACTCCACAAATTTACAAACCTTCGCGTGTTGCCACGAGACAAATATGCATCGAAAAAAGAACATTCGATGGAGCCGAAATTGCCGATAGAAAACGTCGCAGAAACGAACATAACAGGAATCGAAGAAGAACAGAAACACACGAGGAGGCATCCCGGCGACGTGTAACGCGAAACCAACGCGAAAGCCTTTTTGGGTTCCACATGCACAAGCAGTCTCATGCAATTATCAGACTCCAAGTTCAACTCCTTGGCGAGCAATCAGTAGTTTTTATTACTGATAACGTTGAGGCTGCAGCACAGAACGCAGCTTCGAGAGACACTACTTTAACGGCATGGTTCAAACTAAATCAACAATACCAGATGGCTACAGGTATACTATACTATACATACTGACATACCTGAACATTATGTTTTTCACGAGAGGACAAGAACATGGCAGAGAAGGCAAAGGGATGCTGACAGAATAATTGGTCGTATGTACTCTGTCAGTTTAGTGTCAGACATTCAGCGCTTCTGCTTGCGCTTACTTCTCCTTCATGTGCCAGGTGCAACTTCCTTTGAGGACCTTCGGACCGTCCATGGTATTACATATCCAACATTCAAGGAAGCTACACAACACCGAGGCCTCTTCAATGACAAGCAGGTCTGGGATGTGACGTTACATGATGCAGTTGCCGAAAAGAGACCCGCTCTCCTACGGGAATTATTTGCACATATGTGCCTGCTCGCATCTCCTTCAAATATTCCACAATTGTTCCAGAAATATAAACGAATACTTTTATGAAGATTTTACGCTGCAGTTTCATCACGAAGTGAATTGCAAACACTGCCTCAATTTGGCCCTTACTGATATTCAATTGATCTTTATTGCTAATAGGAAAACCTGCGAGAATTTTGGTTTACCAGTTCCACCAAGTCACGTCGAAGACATACATGACAGCGTTTTTGATCCGGTCCAACAGCTCAGCAAAGCAACAGACATGGTACGGAGTCTCAAGGAACAGCAGAGACACGCATTTGATGAAATTATCACAGCCGCAGCCAATGATCATCTTCCTCATAGGTGTTACTTTCTTGACGGACCTGGTGGCAGTGGTAAAACATATTTGTACACAACCTTGCTTGCATCCTTTAGAGTGGAACAGAAGATTGCTTTAGCTACTGCATCAACTGGAACCGCGGCCAATTTACTGTAAAGTGGTCGAACGTATCATTCCCAATTTCAACTTCCCGTCCCAATTATCGACACCTCAACCTCCAGAATGAGAATGACCTCCTCCGATGCTGACATTCTCCGAAGAGCCACAATAATGATTTGGGATGAATCCACGATGGCCTCTAAGGATGCATTGAAATGCGTGAATAAACTCTTACAAGATATCATGCAAAATGACAAAACTTTCGGAGGAAAAACCATTCTCTTGGGTGGGGACTTCAGACAAACCTTGCCCGTTGTTGCTCATGGAACCAGGTCCGCCATTGTCGAAGCGAGTATTAAGTTTACCGATCTTTGGTCTAAATTTACAATTCTCACATTGACAAGTAATGTGCGATCTATTGATCCAGAATTTACGTCTTGGTTAATTGAGCTAGGCAATGAAACATTAACTAATGAACATGGATTAAACGAGAATATGTTTGAAGTTCCAGCCCATATGGTCTGCACAGGATCTATTGTTTCTGAAATATTCGGTGAAAGAATTCTAGCCAGAGATGCGGAAGAATTTGCAAATAAGGCTATTCTCTGCCCTACAAATGCCGATGTGGACCTTATCAATAGTCAGGTTCTGCATTTACTTGAAGGAGAACCCAGGACATACTTAAGTTCCGACTCCATCGACGACTTCACGCCAGATGATGAAAACAATTATCCCGTGGAATTTCTACATCAATTGGCACCTTCGGTAATGCCGCTTCATCAATTAACAATAAAAGTCGGAGCAATTATAATTCTTCTTCGCAATTTGAACACTAAACGAGGTCTATGCAACGGCACCAGATTGGTGTTTAGGGACCTCAAACCCAACCTCATCATCGCTGAACTTCTGTCCGGAAGTGACAAAGGTCGCACTCTATTCATTCCACGCGTGGACATTGCCCCGACAACCACAGACTTGCCTTTCATTCTACGGAGAAGTCAATTCCCTGTGAAGTTAGCTTTCGCAATGACCATAAACAAATTGCAGGGCCAGACACTGGATAAGGTCGGTATCTACCTACCACAACCTGTGTTTAACCAATGACAATTATACGTTGCTTTCTCCCGTGTACGCAGATCAGCAGATGTCAAGGTCCATGTGGCAGATGGTCCTAAACAAGGGAAACTGCCACACGACAGCTCCACCTGCTACACTAAAAATGTGGTGTACAAGGAGATCTTTCATATTTAGCTGTTCATATCGTATTGTGTTCATGGCAATAAAAGATAAAAGTTCTTTTCTATTTGAGTATTTCGTACATCTCTTTGTTATTTATTTTCATATCGTATTGTGTTCATGGCAATATAGGCCAACTGTTATTTTCTATTACAGTATTTCATACATTTCTTTGTTATTTCTGTTCATATCGTATTCTGTTCATGGCAATAAAGGCCACGTGGTTTTTTCTATTGCAGTATTTGGTAATATCTTTGTTATCCCTTCTGTGGGAATTCGTTCTGCCAGCTTCAGCAGGCTTTTGAACTAGTCTAATACATAATCGCCCTACGTATGCGTGTGTCTCCCCATCGAAAGGCGCGCAAAAAGGCGCTCGAGAGGAGCGCAAAAGGCGCGCAAAATTATTATAAATAAATTTTAAAAATTTGCCGTAAAAAAAAATTATATGACGTCATTGTTTTAGCACAGAACGTCAATTACCGAAACAAAGCACCAACTATGCGTGTGTGTGAGCCTTAGCAGGCTTTTCCACTAGTATATACATAATATGTTATGTGTGTGTGTGTCTTTTAGGGCTGTTAACGATTAATTTAAATTTGAACGTTTCCTTTTGAAAAACTAAAGAAGATTAATTCATTGTTAATTTTGATTAAAGCCAAAAACTGAAATTTATGAAATCATAAGTAACACTTATTAAACGTTCTTGTTGAACATGTATTATTTTTGACACTATTTGCTTCAAGTGATGAGTGGGTCTAATTGACAATATAACCAGCCGAGCCGAACAATCATTCACATATATATATATGTATAGATGTTCTAATGTTTATGTACTTTGTCTTATATATATATAAGACAAAGTATGTTTGTTTGTTTGCGGTAGTGGATGTGTCGCATACGTTTTTACATGGATTGATGGATCTCGACCATATATATGCATCCTTATCTAGATTGAAATCTAGAGTAGTTTTAAATTTTACATCAATCCCCGTTTGGGGCCGGGGGCCCATTTAATCTTTTTTTTAATAAACAACATATAAGGAGAAAAAAAGCTATTTCGCCTGTTGTATTGACGGATCTAAACAATACACGGAGCATAAAAAGATCATGATCAAGAGTAAAATACTATATGTAATTAAACTCATAATACCCACTCATTGGGGCCTGGGTCCCAAAATTATTATTTTTTTCTAATTTAAGCTTCATAAAAATGTTTTAAACATTTGTGACTGTGCAAATGAAGGGATCTTGAGCAACCGTGGCACACAAGGCCGTGATGGCCCATATTAAAATACGAAAGGGCATTGAAATCCAAATATGCACATCTTTGGGGTCAGCAGCCCATTTATTAAAAAAAATAATTATATATGTCATATAAGATAAAAATTGCTATTGCGTCTGGCTGCCGGTTGTATTGGTGGATCTAGACCTAACTTGGAGTATAAAAACATCATAGCATATATTAAATTATTTTATATGATATTAAAATAATACTATTCACTTATTGTGGACCGGGGCCCGAACATGTCGTTTTTCCCTATATCAGCTATATAAAAAAATATAATTAAAAACATTCGCTATTATGTAAGGGTTGGATCTTGACCAACGTCTGTACATACGAACTTGATGGCCCATATTAATATAGTAAATAGATCAAAATTCCTATATCAATTCATTTTAGGTCTGGGTGCTCCCTATTCACTTCCTTTATATAAATGTAGCCGTCTACTAGAGTTGACCTCAGCAGTCCGCTTTAGTGATCTTCACGCTTTCACCTAAGCCCTGCTGCCGTCTGTAAAAAGCCGAGGCCAGGGTGGTGCCATCTCGTTGATCTCCCCAGTTCTTCATTATTAGGTTGAGAAGTTTATCAGGGGTGTTAATCTCGGTCGGTGCCCGGTCCAATATGTCTTGGCGGGCCCGTCCTTCCAAGGCACCAAGTATCCAGGTGACTTCTGAGGCTGGGGGCATAGGCTCGAACTGCAAGAGCAGTCGGGCCTCTTTTACCAATTGCTCCGCACCACTGTCTCCATTAACCGTTGTAGCTTTGGCAATCTGTTGACTTGTACTCTTTTATTCAACTTGCTCCATCCTTGCTGGAACTGAAAACACTGTTGTAACACTGTTGTAAAACTGATATCCTGAATAAAGTGATCCTGCCGACAACGCCAAACTGTAGCCGAGTGGTGGCTAAGTTAAATTAAAAACAATGAAGTTCAATTCACTAGGTTAGGATATCAAAACAGTTTATTTCTCAATACACGACAAGAATGGGCCATGAACAAGTTAACAAGTGGTGGTCGAGTGGCAGCGCACTGGACTGTCGTACCGATGGTCACGGGTTCGAATCCGTGTGAAGGCAAGGGCTTGTTCCCGGGGCCTAGGGCGTCCCTGAGTCACCCCGCTCCGAATGGGTACCTAACACTACATGTAGTTAGGCGGCTGGGTAATGCGTGGAACCCACAAAGCCGTGGCATGTGAATGCTGCATCACTTGCCAACAGATCATCTGTCATGGTCTGTGGACGCAACTATCTTCTGCATAGAAGGAGCGTCTGTATATATAAGATAAGATAAGAAGTCCGTCCTCTCTCCAAGCGCTACCTCAACACTCTCCAACTCAAACTCTCCTCTCACACAGACCAGGGGCAGTGTGTTACTGGCCCACCGGTGTGTCCCTGCTAATCACGGGAATGACCTCCCGTGCAGTAAACACGGGTAGTTGGTCAGTCACTCTGTGTAAACTCCCGCCACAAAGAGGGCTGGAGTAACCCTGCACTGACCCGTGAAGGTCACTAAAGCGGACTACTGAGTTCAACTCTAGCAGACGGCCACATAAACTTTATCAAAGATACCTTACAATACCTTTAAAGAAAAATATTTGGTTACAAATGAATTCCAACTTAAGTCACAGCTCGTTGCCGTGGCTTATGTAGTGAGTGAAACTGGATAATCACGAGATGAGTGACAGAGAGGTCACATGGGTAAAAGAGCGCGAAAGCACTTTTCAGATAGTAATGGCAGATTTGTGTGGCTGATGTCTCCACGTTGTGAAACCTCAATGTTATATTCCTGCATATATTTTGCATATTAAAGTGATTTTGTTGACACCAGTATTTCAAGGATTTATTGCACGAAAGTTTGTATTGTGAGAGCGCCTACAGTAAACACATATAAAAAGTAAACCATTTACAGTGAGCATCGGTTTCTAAATGTACATTTAAAAAAATCATATAATCGACTTTATTCTGGAATGTTCTAGAAAATTATTTAATTTAATTTTTGAATGGATCGCCTTCACTTTGTCACTTATTTTAACGGGACGATTTTTCAAACGTTTTTCTTATTATTTATCAGACTATGAATTTAATAGTAGTCGTATTATTCACTTTACTTAGGTCTTATTAACAATATTCTTGAAAATTCTAAATTGTATCTTGACGGAATCTCTCTTTGTTTTTAGCCTGTTTTAATGGGTAAAGTTTTTAAAGTATTACCACAATTATTTTACAAAGTTTTAATGTAATGTTGGTCTTATTATTCTATTGAATCAGGCAGGGCCAGACTAACACTTCGTCTTTCCGTGCAAATGCAAGGAGTAAAAAAATCGGGGGCTTAAAATTCAATATATGTAAATCCGAAAAATAAATTTAAAAAATAAGTCCCAAAAATTTGGCCATACAACATTTTTAATAATATAGCGTATAAAATAATAATCGATTCATATCTATTATATTATTTTTAAAAAATTCGATTTTCATGACGAGAGGTTTAATCGTTCTTTCTATGTCGCAAATGTTGTAACTAGGATATTTGCGCCCAGGGAAAAAATTATTTAAATTTTAAAAAATTGGTTCCCGACCCTTTCCGTTTAATCAAATTATACTATGATATAACGTTGAAATCCTCATTTTGCGCCCCTGTACCTTGGAGCCCTGGGAAATATGACCTCATTGCCCCACAGTCTTACGACTTTGACTGGAGCACAGAATAAAACTTTGATTTCCCTACTGACACGAGCGAGCTTAGGTCCACGTCAAACAATCAACGTATACAAGACTTCTTAGCAATGGAGATAAAATTACCAGAAAGGGTTGGTGTATTCTGTAGCTAAAGATTCTGTTGTTTATTTGTTTGTTTTTTTGCCTCTACTGCAAAATGTTTTGAATGGTTACATCTTTGTTAGCAAACGAGGGTTATGGAGATTGGCAGCTTATATTACAAATCCTAAAAAAGAATGAAACTAAAAAAACATTTTAAAGCCAAAAAGCCTGTCTTGAATTGAGTGTTCTTATTTTTTTCTTTATCGACTTTCAGATGGCCCATTCTTTTGAAGAACGTTAAAGAGCTACCTTAAAAACTGGCAGTGACACCAGGTGGGAAAGTCGTTGAGGTATAAAATCCGTCAAATATATGATGTATTGCTTAACATTTACAAGAACAAAGATATACATGTAGACAGTCCAACAAAAGATGAAGCACCTGTACTACTTACTTAACGACAACTATTCAAATTTCGTATTGTTCAGTAATGATATGGTATGAGATATTAACTCAAGTCCAACTCATTAGTAAACTCATGCAGGGCAGGGCACAAGTTATGATACTGCATTGGCAATAAAACGTTGGAGAAGTTCTAATAAATATTTTTTTTAAATAACCTGAGATGAGACAATCACCTGAATGCCACCCTTGTTGATGCTGACAAAAGGCATCAGAAATAGATGCAGATAATCAATTTGACTTAATACGACGACATCGAGTTCTTCGGAGAAAAAATTAATTTGATGAAAATCAGGTCGAGCCCACAACGGATGGACAGGAAAGATATTAATTTGAATTCTTTTACTACCTTTTAGACACTGCAACCAAGTCTTTAGAACAAATATTTTCTCAGCTACAAAATCACGACAATTACTTTTTAAAAAATATATATAATAAATATGAATTAAATTATATTAGTTCTTCTATGATTTTGGGAAATTGAAAAGATTTGGAAACCCTTTTAACAGATGGACAATCAGTGGATATACAATTTCTAATGAAATATTAGGGGTTTATTCTCTATTGAAAAATATTTAGAACCTTTTAAATTATTGAAACTAAAAACAAAAATGAAATATGCTCCAAACTGGAGCGTTGTTCTATGAATTTTAGTAATTTCCGATCCAGGGAAGTAAATTTTACAAACTAAAAATAACAAAGAAATGTTCTGGAAACAACATCTCAAATGAGATTGTCAAACCTCACTACATTAGCAGTTGAGTAACAGCTTAACGATTTCTAAATTAATTAGAGAAGTCTCCGAACTAAAAGTTTATTTTAAAAATGTACGATTATAAACTCATGTTAAGTCCTAATTTTTTAATGAAGCCTTTTTTCTTAAAATCGAATAACAAGGATTTGCTTTGATAATGTGTTCTGGTGTAAGTTAACGTGATCTTTTTTGGATGTTTGCTAAAATATAAAACCCAATATAGCATTTTGTTTTAGAAAACTTCGTTTGTAATTAAATAGGGCCCGAATTTTTTCATTTTTGCACGAAGTGGTTCAAAGGCTAAGTCCGGCACTGGATTCAGGTATTATATAAGATATTCTAGAAATTGTTATACTTTAAAACAATTGGAAACAATATAAAGTCTTATCCGATTGTTTTTGTGACTGATTTTTGGTTTGAGACCTCATGGGGATAGAATGTCTAAAATATTCTAGAAAATTCTAAATTTTATACTCTTATTTATTATATGGTCGAAGCCATTTATCGGAACACAAATAAAGAATCAGAATAATAGTAAACGTTACTTTGTGTTGATGCAAATTAGCCATATTTGGTACTTAACTTTATAAATCGACCTGAAACGGGATCAAACGTGAGAGACACCAGACAAGGATGTCACAGGGAACGGGATCACATAATGCAATGGGATCATACTGGGATAAATAAATCAAAACCGCAGTATGAGATCAGAACGGGTGAAGGGATTTGAGGAAAATGGGATCTTTTTGTATCATACTGAGGTATGTTATACCATTGAAGTTTGGGATTGCCTTGACTTATGGGATTCGAGAAATCATGGGATTCCATTATGCAACAGGATAATAGTGGTGAAAAGGATTCGATCAAGAACTGAATTCCATTATGCAATATACTACTGGGATAAGTGATCCCGCCGATGTATCACATCGGAGAAAGGGATTGCATCACGAATGGAATCCCATAATGCAATGGGATAATTATTGGGCATGAAATCTAAAAATGAAGTATGGAATCATATGACGACAAGGGATTCTACCAAAAACGGGATCACTTTATGCAATGTGATAATACAGAGCTATGTGATCCCATTAAAGCATGGTATTTTATAGGGGAAAGGGATTTATATTACGAATGGGATCACATTACGCAACGGGATCGTAGTATGGTATGCAATTTGAAAAAAAGGAATGGAATCATATGGGGGAAATGAATTCGTCTAAGAAAGGGATCCCATTATTCAACGGTATCGTAATGGGTGCGGTACTAAACGGGATCCATAAGGCAGACCCGGGAAAGCCGGATATATAACATATTATATATATATATAGATATATATAAGAGCTGTTAACGATTAATTTAAATTTAATCAGCAAGGTTTGTACAATTAACCATTAATTAATCGTTAATTTCGATTAAACCCAAAAATTGAAATTTATGGTGTCATAAGTCATAAGTTACATTTATTACAATACTTGTAGAAAATAGAAATAACACTTGAATGTCTTCTTTATATGACATATTTTCACCAAGAACGCAAACAGACAAGTGTATAGACATTATTTGGTTCAAGTGATTAGCGGGTCTTATTGACAATATAACTAGCTGAGCTGAACAATCGCTCACATAGCTTTAGATTGTCTCAGCTGAAGTTTCCGATACTGTAGTGGATGTTTGGTTTACAGGTGATATGTAAGCAAAGTGTTAGAACCATGGTAGCAATGTTCCCTTTAAGCATCGCGGCTGCGCAGCTGTGCAGATATTTGACTACGTCACGCAGGAGTTTAGAATCACCGCGCAGCAAATTTTGTAAAATATTGCACAAAAAAATCGACGTTGTGCAATTTTGCACACCAGTTTTTTTGTAACTTTGCACACGGACCAACGAAACTTAGACTTAGAACATTGCATGGTAGGCAAACGATTTCTCTCAATGGACACAATAATCTCTATCAACATTTGGAACATTCACATCAGTCAATAGTTTAAAGCCAAAATGTTCGAGTAATCGTCCGAAAATTAGTTTATATTTATACGCCGAAATATTTTACGGGGTCGACTAATCGTTAAAAAAAGTTTTAATCGTTAAAATTAAATAACGATTAATAGAGAAATGTATCGTTAATATCCACACCATTTATATATATATATATATATATATATATATATATATATATATATATATATATAACTTAATATTACGTTCTGCATTTGTAACGTGTGGTTATTTGTGGGCTTAACAATGTCTATATTAACTTTTACTCAATAATTCCAGGAGGCACTGGTTCAACATGATAACTTTTAATTCAAAATGTATGTACACTAATTTACATCATGAATTTACATCACACGTCCGCAAAATCGAAACACACTCCAGTCGGCCATCTTCTCTCCCTCACATCATGTGACCACAACCAACTAACTTCTTACCTCTCTCTCACGTGAAATTACCCCCATGCAAAAAAAAATGTTTATGCAATATAACATTTTTTGTCTTAATACAATGACATTAAGCTGTATTTCAATCTGACATTTTTAACTTCCTTAGAATGGATATTAGAAATTATCTAACAATCAACTCATAGTCCCTTTAATAACTGAAAAATATCATCACACATGAATTAAATGTGGCTCAAAAAATCATCGTGAATACAGATTAACATTCAAATACAAGCCATCAATAAGAAATCTTTATACTTCTTAGTTAATAAATGTTTATGTCTTTTTGACAACTATGTTGTGTACTCTGGTAGAATACATAATACATGTTAGATAATCAATTACTCTCAATATATAATAATATCTCAATATATCATAATGATAATAATATGAGTTCAGACATAACACTCCGAAATAACAATCTGTGCGACGACATCACCAGTCTGTTTGCACTGAAATAATAAAACTGAAATTTTAATATAATTGTAATATTGTGCCATTGAAATGCATTTTTAAAATCATAATCTGTATTATTAAGTATATCCTCCAGTAGAATTCACACACCACTTTTTGTCCTGTATCCTGCGATGAATAATGTTATTAAAACATTCTATGGTTTAATTGTTTTTGAATTCACATAATGTCCGTATTTGAAATAATTCTACTTAAAATGTCTGTAATCATATTGTCTTTTCCTTTGAAAACACCATTGTCTGAACATTTCTTCGGAATTGTCTATCACACCATCAATATTTCCTATGATTAAGTCACAGATGGCGTCTTTCAGCACTCTTGCTCTAACTGTACCTTCAAACCATGCAGGGTGTGTTGATGTTAAGGGTAGCAGTGGGACATTCAACTCTTGTGCCATCAGCCATGGTTAGTGTGTCAATGTTGCCATCGTAATCCCCTTCCTCTATGATTTTACTGTTTGCCACTATTGTTGTGCAGCCTGTGTCCCGCAGACACATACATCTCTTATTGTTGACATAGACTGGATAAAATTTCAGCCTACCGTGGCTGTTAATAGAGGCTACAGTGTCATTTGTTTTTGTCTCCTCTCGATTCATTCTTCTGTTGTCTTCTAAGTAATGGTTGTCATTTGTTCTGTATTTTGAGTTATAGTTATTCCTACCTCTCCATGTTCTTCTATCTTGATTTATAACTGCCTCTCCATGATCTTCTATCTTGATTATAACTGCCTCTCCATGGTTGTCTATCTGGGACATTATCTCTATATCTTGAATTTTGATTATATCTGTTATTTGCTAAGTGACTTTGTGCATCTCTCCATTCTTGTTGGACTGCCCTTGGGTGACATCCTTTTTGTCTGTCTTTTGTTGTGGTAACAATGCCTTGCCATGTGTCCAGGCTTGTTACAATAATAACAAATGATTCCTGCTTCTTTATTTTTAATTGTAGCCAAGAAATCTTGTCTCTTATCCATCTCAACTTCAGGATGTGATTCTTTGAAAGTTCTTAGGGCATTGGTTAATTGAGATTGAGTCCTTATCTTTTTTCTGCTAGATATGTGTACAATTCTGGTGTGGCATTTTCTAGAAATTTATCTATTAATATCATGTCTAGTATTGCTTTTGGATCAGTGATATCTATGGTAGCCAGTTCTAACCATTTAGTTAATTTTACTTGTGCCTCGTGCACTATGATTTGTGGATCCTTGTCCATTTTGATCCTGATTTCATGAAATTCTCTTTTGTAGTTGTTTTCTGATTTGCCAAAATGACATAGCAAAGCGTTTTTCAAATTCTTGTATGTATTTTTGTCTTCTTTTGGTACGCTATTATAAACTTCAAATGACTCTCCTGTTAATTTTGTCAATAATTGTGTTGTCCAATCTTTCTCTTCGTATCCTTTCATTATCATTATTGACTCAAATTAGTCTAGGTAGACATCCATTTTTTTCTTTTTTGCAGTCATATTTCCTGACTTTTATCGGATCTTTCTGTGTTACCCTTCCATTGGTATCGTCGCTGTGGCCTCTACTTTCCAAATCTATTTGTAATTTTAAATTATCATTTTTCAATTGTTCTAGTTCTCTTTTGGCAGCTCTTTCCTCTCTGTCTATTACTTGTTTGTTCTTCTTTTCTTCCTTAGATTCTTTCACTTTGTCTTCTACGAATTCTCTTAAGTCTTTGCCACTCAAACCAAATTCTTTGGCTATAGCCGTGAATTCTTTGTAGTAATCCATGTCTGATTTATGTAATTTATAATATCTGTTTTCCTTAATTTTTCAGTTCGCTTATTTTCACTGTTGCTTAGTGTTTCTTAATTTAAGTCACGAAGTCACGCTTGTTTTGTTTACAGTTGTATTTTAAATTACCACCGAAGGCTTCAGTAGGTCTGTAAAACTTGACCTGGATATTCAGTGTGTAGTGTTTGTTGTCAAACACTGCACCTGACCCAAACATTTTCACTGTGTAGGGCTTGCTTCCACTACTGTACTGTGAGTGACCTTGGCCTTGACCTGGATGTGTCGACTTCGAAGTTATATGTCCGCCATATTGAAAAAAATGGTTTTTTGATGTTAAATATTTTCATTTGTACCAAACCAGCCAAAAAAGTTATTTTCACAGTTTCACAAACCTCCTTTTACTAGGACTAACAGTCTCTTCCTGATACACAGCGTATTTTCCTCAAAGATGAACTCAAACTGGCACCACTTCAGAAATTGTGTTGATTCCGAATGTTTCACAATCACAATGTTATCTCCGAGTTTATTTCTGACACCATATTTAACGTGTGATTATTAGTGGGCTTAACAATGTCTATTTTTTTTTCTCTTCTCTACCTCCTCGACCCAATCCTGGAGAGGTCACTCCAGCTTCGCCGCAAGGCGTAGACACAACACGTGGAGCGGCAGTTACCGGTTATAAGCCATTGCTCAATTGGCGTAGAGCTAGGCGCCAGGGGTCGTTCCAGACGGTGGGAGAGATCGCAATGTCTCACTGAGCATCTACCGCCCTACTTAAGCTGGGCAGCCCCCAGCCAGTAAGGTGATGTTCCGTCATGGCTCGCCTGCCCCATTGGGTGCATGGGGCTCAGAGTGATCAACTCAACAAGCAAGCCATAAACCCAAGCACCAACTGAAAAAATAAGAAAGAAGTTACCAGCACTTCGTTTAGCAAGCTGGAATGTCAGAACCCTCTGCACTGGTTTTAACTCTGACCCCTCATGTGCGGAAGATATAAGGAAGACAGCGGTCATTGACAGGGAACTTTCCCGTCTCGGCATCGACATTGCATGTCTAAAGGAGACGCGGCTGGCTGAAAACGGCAAAGTGGTTGAGGCCAACTACACATTTGTCTGGCAAGGACTACCATCAGACAGACCAAGGCAGCATGGTGTCGGTTTTGCCATAAAAAACTCTCTTATGTCATACGTTGAACTGGCGGCACTTGGCACTGAGAGGATACTCGGCATTAAACTTTCAACATCATCTGGCGCAGCCCATATCCTCAGCCTGTATGAACCAACTCTCTGCTCCGAAGAAGAGTTAAAAGACAACTTCTATGAGGCTCTAGACTCCGCAGTAGCAAATATTCCCACATATGAGAGTCTATACCTCCTCGGTGACTTCAACGCCAGGGTAGGTGCAGATCACAAAGCCTGGTCCACCAGCATTGGCTTACATGGCATTGGTAAAATAAATAACAACGGCCAGCGACTGCTCGAGCTATGCAGTACTCACAATCTGTGTGTAACTAACACATTCTTCAAATGCAAGGACATCCACAAAGTGTCTTGGAGACATCCCCGCTCCAAGCACTGGCACCAGCTTGATCTGGTTCTCACCAGGCGATCTGATCTGGCCAGTGTGCTCCAAACACGCAGTTACCACAGTGCCGACTGTGACACAGATCACTCTTTGGTCGCAAGCAGAATCAAATTAATACCAAAGAAATTATGTCACTCTAAGAGCAAGGGTAAAACTCGCATCAACACGCAGAATGTCAACTGCCCTGAGATAAGTGATCAACTTAACACCAAGCTTGAGCAAGCTCTTAAAGCCAACACCTCGCAGAAAGAAATCCCCAATCCGCATGATGCTATAGGGACAGAACAAATCGATGCGAATTGGCTCCATATTCGAGACACTATTTTCAACACCTCTCTTGCTGTCCTCGAGAGGAAGGAAAGAAAAATGCAGATTGGTTTGAGGCCCACTGGGTTACAATGAATCCCGTGACGGAGACAAAAAGAAAAGCTCTACTGGCCTACAAAGCTTCCCCAGGACCTGACACCCTGAAATGTCTCAGAAATGCCAGAAACACAGCCGGAAGACTGCACGTTTTTGCGCTAACACTTATTGGGTGGAATTATGCAAAAGCATTAAATCTGCTGCTGATCAGGGAGATATTAAACAAATGTACGAAGGCATAAAAAAGGCCACTGGGCCCACAACTTCAAAGTCAGCTCCAATCAAGACAAAATCAGGTGAGATGATCACAGAACGAGACAAGCAGATGCGGCGCTGGACTGAGCACTATCTAGAACTCTATGCGACACAGAATGTAGTATCTGACTCTGCCATAGAAAGAATACCAGATCTACCAGTTCTAGATCATCTTGATGCTCCACCGTCAATAGAGGAGCTTGGTAGGGCTATCGATCATCTGAGAAATGGGAAGGCCCCAGGCAACGATGGCATTCCTGCAGAAGTCCTTAAGCACGGCCAGCCAGCACTACTGAAGCCTCTGCACGAACTCATATGCGATTGCTGGGAACGCGGTCACATCCCACAGGACATGCGTGACGCCAAAATAGTCACGCTTTATAAGAACAAAGGAGATCGCAGCGATTGCAATAACTATCGTGGTATCTCCTTACTGAGTATTGTGGGAAAGGCTTTTGCCAGAGTGATCCTTGCACGCCTGCAAATTCTGGCGCATAATGTCTACCCAGAATCACAATGCGGTTTTCGGGCTGGCCGGTCAACAATGGACATGATCTTCTCACTCCGTCAGCTACAAGAGAAATGTCGGGAGCAACAGAAAGCCCTCTTCGTTGCCTTCATAGATCTAACAAAGGCATTTGACCTGGTCAGCCGCGAGGGTCTGCTACGTATATTGGAAAAAATAGGATGCCCGCCGCGGCTTCTCTCCATCATCGAGTCCTTCCACACCAATATGCACAGCACAGTGCTCTTCGATGGTGCCACCTCAGAACCCTTCCCAGTTTGTAGCGGAGTCAAACAGGGCTGTGTACTGGCTCCAACACTCTTCGGTATCTTTTTCTCGATGCTACTGCGTCATGCATTCGAGGAATGTTTCGAGGGTGTAAACATCCATACCAGGGCGGATGGAAATCTGTACAACATCAGTCGTCTCCGTGCAAAGAGAAAAGTGGAAAATGTTTTAATTAGAGAGTTGCTCTTCGCGGATGACGCAGCCCTTACCTCCAACTTTTGGTCGACAAGTTCTCAGAGGCATGCAAGGATTTTGGTCTAACGATAAGCCTAAAAAAGACCAACATTATGAAACAAGGAACAGACTGCTTCCCAGCAATCTCCATTGAGGGAAACACCTTGGATGTCGTCGATGATTTTACCTACCTTGGCAGTAACATCACAAGCACACTCTCCCTGGAAAAGGAAATTGAAACCAGAATCGGCAAGGCTTCATCATTAATGGCTAGGCTGAATCAAAGAGTGTGGAACAATGCACAGCTCACTGCTAGGACGAAAATCACTGTGTACCAGGCCTGCCTGCTCATTACACTCCTCTATGGCAGCGAGTGCTGGACGACCTATGCCAAACGAACAAAGCAACTCAACAGCTTCCACTTACGATGCTTGCGCAGGATTCTGCACATCAAGTGACAGGACAAGATAACGAATGTCGAGGTACTCAGAAGGAGTCATATGCTGAGCATGCACTCAATCCTTAGTGAGAGGCGCCTGCGGTGGCTGGGACATGTCCGCAGGATGAACTCGGAGCGCATTCCAAGAGCCCTGCTTTACGGTGAGCTGGCAACTGGTATGCGGAAAAGAGGACGCCCCTGCTTGCGCTTCAAGGATGTCTGCAAGAAAGAAATGAGTCTGGCGCAGATAGACCATAAAACGTGGGAGACCATTGCTGAGGAGCGCACCTCCTGGCGGGCTAAAGTACGCGAGGGCATCCAAGTCGCGGAAGCTTCCCTTACAGTCAAGAGCGAGGAGAAAAGGGCCAGGAGAAAGGGGAAGGGGGGTAGAGGAGCAGGAGGAAACGCCATCATCCCATGAGGATGGACGGATGCCATAGAGAGAACAATGTCTATATTAACTTTTGCTCAATAATTCCAGGAGGCACTAGTTCAACATGATAACTTTTAATTCAAACTTTTTGTACACTAATTTACATCATGAATATAATCACACGTCCGCAAAATAAAAACACACTCCAGTCGGCCATCTTCTCTCCCTCACGTCTTGTGACCACAACCAACTAACTTCTTACCTCTCTCTCACGTGACAGCATTGACATGTAAGATATGCCATTAAGTTAATGCAATTAATGAAATTTAAGAAATGGTTCAAGAATCACATATTTTATTTTTTATATGTGTGGTATTTTAAATATTTCATAATCTTGTTATACCTTTGTTATTTGGAAAAACTATATATCTGTAAAATTGATATTATTAAACAATAATTTTTTTATTGTAGGTAACTAAAATGAAATACGATTTATGATCGTCCATTTCAGTATAAAATAAAACCAATGCTTACAGATACAGGACAACAGATACTGTATAGAAAAGATTTGTATTTACATATTTCTAAATTTATAATGAAACTATATTTTTGTTTATCTCATTTCAGGTCATTCTTTAATTTCTCGGATCAAGATAAAGTTGTTGATGCATAATGAATTTTAGCGTCACAATTAAGTTTATTTTACTTGTATATCTCAATCAAATAGGAACACCATCAACAAATACAACTCTTATAGAAACAAGTAGAATTACTCCAACAACAAAAAGTGCAAGTACTCCGATAGAAATTATTAAAACTAATCTAGCAACAACT